>WURS02320103.1:0-18197 GCA_011762765.2 Rhinocypha anisoptera
TATGTAAGTCTATCTTTTTCCTTGTTTCTGTGTGTGAATGTCTATAAGTGTGTGCGTGTGTTCGTTATATATATATAACCGGCACCGTTCTACCTACGCCTCGAAAAAGATGGTAGCACCATCGAAATAATCGGACCTGTTTTTTGCCTTTATATATTTTTGTTTTCTGTTTGTTTTTCGTCGCCACCCCTGTGGTTGTCTTCTACACACATATATATATATATAACATTACAGCACATTTTGTATATATTTCATCGTTGGTTTATTCTGTAACTTTCCTTATCCTCACTTATCCAAATTTTTTATATTTTCCCCTACACTTAGAATTCTGTCCACGGATTATTCTATGCCTCATTCTCAAAACTACTTTTAGCCACCTAAAGCTTTTTTGTTCCTTGTAGGTAACGTATTCAAGAAAAAATAAAAACATTACGCTAAAAGGTGTTGCAAAAATATCGAGAAAAATTATTTTCCATATATCCCTTCCTATGTGTTAGAAAATTTTCTTGGATGAGATTATTTTACTAGCATTGAAACCTCTGGAAAATTTACAAACACGAGTAGTAAATATATATGTATAATAAATTATCTATGTAGTTTGTGATTACGTTTTTTCGTGATAATACATATTTTCATTGTTAAAATCATCATGAACCCATTGCTTTGAATTGCTTCATAATGCTATTCTCGTTGTTTTGCTGTTACATAGTGTGTATTTCGGTGACTTCGTCATCAGATTGAAAATGCTTTATCATCCCTCGAACGATAGATATTCGTTCAAAGGGAAGTTCGAAACAGACGAAGGAAGAGTATATATATATAAATATGTATATATAAATATTGCTTACTTTCCAGTGTTATATGTTTCCTTTGGGTATTCTCCACAGGAAAGAGTTACATGCAGATAGGACGACAGACGCAAGTGACGTCACACGGGAAACGACGAATGTGCAATCCACTTCCGTCGCCGGAAGGCATCCTTACATCAAATGTGTCGTCTCTTTGGCGGAGGATAATAAAAGTTTTGGAGAGGGGAAGCTGCCTCTCGAACTTAATTGAGAATTAATTCCAATGCCTTGGGAAAATATCAATTACTATAATGTTTAAATGGATCGTAAGATTCAGCAGTCCGAAGATGCAAATAGAAATAATCGGACAGTTCGGAAATGAAGTGAAAGCATTATTCCCTTAAAGCCGCTATAACGGACAAACAGCGACGAAACATTATGTCCTAGATGGGAACCGAAGAGCGAACCCAAGATTGACTTCATTGCAAAGTTATCTCCCGTGCGATGTTGATAGCTACATCTAGGAAATAATAGGAGTCTCAAATCTCGATCTAAAATTCGCAGATCGCGACATCGTGACAAAAACAGAGATATATATAATGATTGGAAGTTGAATGATGATCTCTCGCCCTGACACAGATATAACCTCCGAGTTTATCTTTATGGGGGCGGAGTAGTTGAGTAGGCTCAACTAGTATTAACACTTCCGTTGTGAGAGCTCTGTTGACTAGAAATATGAATAAAAACGTTGGAAAAAGATAAGCTGTGATCGCCTATGGTTTTATCATTCACAGAAATTGAAGAACTTCTTCATCATGAAATTCTCTAGGTTGTCGTCACATGAACATCGGCTGCGCTGCCGTCAGATTCTACTTATTATCCCACACCGAAAGAAACGGATCTATATTCCCTTGACAAAAGATTCAAGCGTTCAACGATGGCAAATGAACCTTTGACAAATAGTATAAAGCCTTAGATGAAAGTAGTAACTTTATGAATCCCCAAGATAACAAACACCTAGTTCCCTTTTATACCCCACGTTAAATTCTTTTCTTAGACGCTTCTGTCTTCCAAAATGTCTTCAATATCATCATTCATTTGGAATAACTCACATAAGTTATAAAACATAACTGGATCATCGACATATAGCCAATCAAAATATTTTTCTTCGGTAAGAGGATAACCTTGAATAGCCGCGGAATAAATGGTAAAGACATTGCAAAAAATTCCCATACCTGAAATCCATTATGAAAACACTTTGTAATTTCCACTATTTAATCACGTAGCACGAAGTATTTCTCTAATCTGAGGGTTATTCATATTTTATAAAGTAGCATATTCATGTTATATATTACTGAATTCAAAATCGCAACATGATCATGTTCTCAGCCGTTTTTGTGATACGATTCGTATGTTCGTATTGGTTGGCTTCGGAGGAAGCAGCGATTGTGCAGTACGAGTATATAAGTCACTTATGACGAATAATTCCGCTTTTTGCTTGAATGCTTCGGCCAATGAGAATTAACTTTCTTACCAAAGTAAACATTTTCCAAGCGTAACCAATGATTTTGAATGTCCTTAGAGTTTCAAGTGGACGCATGGTTCATAGAAAAATACTACTCGGTGTCTTAAAAAATTGATTAATACAGAACTCTTAATTCTGAGTTCTATTGTAAAATGTACGTATACTACCATGAAAACCAATAATGAATAATCAAGATATATTCCTTAGAGGAAAAAAACAATATACAGGAAAACAATACATTATTTTATAAAAGTTAAGAAATATATTCCATTCTACGTCATACCCTATTTCGGATAACAACCTAATTTTACTCCACATTGCTTTACATTTCTTTTAATTTTTATTACTATATTTTTGTAAGAATAAATCATCTTATTTTCCTATATTAATGAGAAATCGTTCACCTATGAGTAACCAGTCGAAGTACATGTAAACGTCAGCTATCAGTGAATCTGGTTCCTACCTTCAGATCCATGGTTGACACTACCAAGCCCCATAATTCGGCCAGTAAATTTATATGTATCGTCCGAACGCTCAAGCCCTCCCCACTTGGTTGGCATTTAGTTGGAGCCAAAAATAAATGGAAAAACAACAGCCAAATTGCTGTCATTGGTTCCAGACTCAAAATTTACGAAGTGCTTGAGTTTTAAGGCTGTAATAGAGGGAAGATAGTAGGGTAAGAGTGGTAGGGGTAGGAAGAGAATAGAATAGATATTGGATAGAATGATAGGGGGTATGAAGCATGCAGATTTTAATAAGGAATACGTTGAGATGAAGCTGGTAAAATTAAACCTGAGGTTCATCAAAACCCTACCTTAACCGGTAGATGAAGTACCATCTGGTGCCTCATCTACCGGTTAAGGTAGGTTTTTTATGAGTCCCAGGTTAAGGTACCAGATGATGACGAGTATGCATCGAAACTGGTTTTAACAGTAAAAGTGATACTATGGAAAGCAACAGCAGGTGTTATTTCATGGCATGGTATTGAAGGAATGGATAGCTAAGAGAATTACAAAATAAAATTAGAAAACTTGACGAAAGAAACGTTAAGAGGATCTCATTGTGATTGACGAATGTGGTATAAGGAAGATTGTTAGAGAAGCGAGCTGGAGAAAGTAAAAGGGAAGGTATTTTACGTGGAATGGAGGTAAAAAATATGCGGAAGCTATTATTGTTAATACTTTCAAGCTAAACTCAAATAGAGGGTTCGGAAATCGTTCTCAGGGGATAAAGAATGTGCTAAGTTGTGGTCTGTAGCTCCCAACTAAAATCTACCAAAGGATAGAAGACATATGAATCTACAGCAACACGTAACATTCCTCGTTTCTCGACGGTAACATACATTTTATTTGGATCAATATAAAACATTTCGCCGCCCGAAAATTATCGTAATGTTAATACTATCGGAAAGACGCCCTTTTTGTTTGTAATTAATTTTTTTTCTAAAGCATTTCTTTAAGTACTAGTATGTCTTTATTGAAGCCTGCTAGTTCAGTGCACAGGACTAAGCTTCGGAACGTGGGGCCTGGGTTCAAAGGTCGATTAAGCAACTGAGCAACTCCACCAAAAACACAAGATGACAATGACAATCTGGTTATCAGATATTTTTGGGAAATCGGAGATGTTAAAATGAATAGCTGAAATCAGGGAATCGATTGCTGAGAACTTATCATTGGGAAAAATAAGAGAGCTGCCCTCCTATTCTTACGAACGAATTCAATTTGATTTGCTTCTTCAGGGAATATACAGAAACTAGGCACTAAAACACGGGATTCATTAGTCAATTTGTGACGAGGAAAAGAAATGACATTGGTTAATGATAAAATCTCTTCTAGGACAGAACTTTGAAGCATAATTCTCAAAATGAACGACAGATAGGCACATCCGTGAAAAGCTTTTCTATTGGGTTTTCCCAAAATGTTAGAATCTTTCTAGAAATAACTCAATCGCTTTTCTCCTAGAAACTAGAAATATTCCATCCGTATTAGTTTTACTTAAAGAAGCTACACAGGACTAAGCTTCGGAACGTGGGGCCTGGGTTCAAAGGCCGAATACGCAACTGAGCAACTCCACTTGTGAGTTTTACTCTAGTATCGTTTAGCCTATGGTTTTACCTATATATCCAAATTCCATTATCTTAAACTATCTCATTCATTGTCTTGTTCTTCTTTCGCAAATATTGGCAAATATTTTCCAGTTTTCCTCCTTATAGTATTCATATGCACACACTTATACACACACTCATAGAAAAGAAACACTTAAAAGACACACTGGGAAGAAATATTTCGGGAATGCTTTCCCCTTCATCGGTCTGAGAGAACTGTTTCTTTTTTGTGTGTGTATAAGTATATGCGTTGTTCGTTTTTGCTGCACGACTGAGTTTATATATACACGTATGTACATATATATATATATATATTTAAGTTTGATTACACACGAGAATAAATATTGGTGAGGCACAATACACAAAATCGCAGACACAAAATAGAGAAACTCACTTTTTTTTATTTTCGATGGATGATAAACTTGATGATTAACCTCAGCTATTGATTCTTTCCGCCTATTCATAAGTAATTTTGCTAGAATTATAACTGTCATTGTCATTGGCAACCCTTTATCATGTTTCCTCTTTCGATCTATTCTATAGCTCGTTTACACTTCTCCGTCTTGGTAATGGCTCGATGACATTGCAACGACATTTCCACTTTCCATGAATATTTCTGGCCATGAACAACGTGACATAAACGTTTATACAGATGATTTTCCTTTCCAGTCATTACAAACTCTTCTCTCTGCCAACTATACTACTCAGGTTCTTTTATTTCATTTATTTCATTTTCATTAAAATATCATAACACAATCCACAACATGCGGGACAATGTTAGACTTCTGAATACAAATTGTTTCACAATAAATATACATCTCATGCGGAAACAAAGTAAAATAACTTTTAATATATAAAAAAGGTAACGAGAAAAAAACATGCTGAGTGAAAATAAAATATACACACTACTCTTCCTTAAGATCCCTAGGACCTAGTTTATTCTGCTCTCTAATGGTTGGGGGGGAAAATGACATTTTAAATCTATCTGTTCTACAATCTATCTCCCTGATTTTCCGGGCGTGATCTGATCTACAGTAGTATGACGGGGTTCTCAATATGCATTTAACCTCCTCCTTGAAGTAATCTGCTTCAAATTTATACAATAAATTTAACCTATATTTCAGCCCACGATCAACGTGTGGTTCCCAGCCTAACTTCTCCAATAGCTTTGTTACACTGCTACGCTGATCATAACAGCATTTAGCAATTTTTTTGTAATGATTGAGAAGGAAAATCATCTGTATAAATATTTATGTCTCGTTGTTAATAGCCAAAAATATTCTTGGAAAGTGAAAATGTCATTGCAATGTCATCAGATGACTAAGCAGCCCTTATGACGACCCTCGAGTCGAGAGTCGAGACGTTGGGCACAATGGATCCCTTGACCCGGTTGGGAACCTGAGAAAGCTTCATAAACATTATATATTACTTCTGGCACGCACGAATTATTGTTAAAGTAAGCTTACCAATTACCAGGTTTGAATAGCCTAGTTTGATGCACCAACAAATACGCCCCAAAGCATTTATAAAAAAGTGTGGTAAAATATATGTAGTGTATAATGCGTTGTAAAGCAATTCTAACTACTTTTATAAGGAGTCCAGAAGATTAGGTTACAATTCATGGCCTATATAAATATATCATAATTGCTAAATATGATTCAATAATTAGAAATACATTTTATAATAAGCATTTTAATCCAATTTTTAAAAGGATATTTGCGACATCTATAATAGTTATAATAATATTTAAACGAATGGACAAGTTAAAGGAGAAATCCAAAAGACTAAGATATTTGGCATTAATAACAGATATCATGAAATGAAAGACAAGCAAGTATTAACTCTTAAAATATAATGAGAGATCTGTGGACATTTTTAAAGTTGATGGAATTATTTTTTCGGAAATCATGCGAGATGCAGAAACTCTGGGAAATTTTCACTGTCAAAAAACAACCAATCAGTTTTGGGCGTGTTGGCTTAGGAGTTAGAATACTTGGTTTCTGAAAGAGAGATTCGGGTTCAAATCCTGATAACGTCTATGGAAACCGGCACCTAATTCCAATTTGGACTCTAGATCTCCATAGGAAACCTCAGACTAAGGTAAGGGAACTGCGCCCCCAACCCCTATGTGATACACAGGCCAACAGCCTGTACACACTAGTTGACATTCTGAGCTTCTGTGTCTAAAATTATAACGGCATTTGCTCTTATCGTAAATTATTCCGAAAATAGTTTAATATGTACGTGATTATCCTTCATTTTTCATGCGTTATTTACAATATGGAGCAGCGATTTCTTATGTAGTAGAGCACTGAACTGAGTTCAAGCACAGGTTTCGCCTCTGGACTCTCCTAGTTAGGCCCAAGGTGGGTGATTTACTGGGTACCACAATATCCTCCAGGAGACACAGGGAGAGTTACTGCTGTCCGACTTGGAGGATGATCCTCTCGGCATTCTCGGGTTCCGCGTTGGCTTGTGGTGACACTTTGACCTGAAGTCATGAGTAGGATGACTAGGGAAACCGTTGTCACCCCAATCTAACGCACGTGGACGCAGATCCCGAGAATGAGGAAAACATTTGATCAACGCCGCGGAAACCTACGCACTTAATTTTGGAGGATTATTTCACACGCCGAAGGGTTAAGTAATCTACCTTCACCTAACAGTGAAGAATTATTTACACCAAAAATCTAAAAGTGGTTATTATCCAAACACTTTTACTCAGTCCGGGAGTACATTGATGGCAATCTGAGTGACCAGAAGCTTTGAATGTGATATTTTATTTCCTTTATGTCCCTGACAATGTCCATTGTGGTTTAACCGTTCATCGACAAACTAACTGATGTTATCCTGCAAATGGGTTTTAATATGCGGCTGCTTTTCTGATCACCCTCTGCTAATTTATGTGCGTGTGTGTGGCATCCTCCTCCCTTCCCTCCACATGTTGGCCGCGTGCTCCGCCGGCACAGACGTCGGCCAGCGAGTGCGTGTTGGTGTGCATGCTGTCCGCGAGGGCGCAGGCGGTGACCAAGCTGAAGAGGAAGGAGCCGCAGGTGGCCGAGGGAGTGTTGCTGTCCCGCCTCATGGCCTACTGTTCCAAGGAGTCGCACTCGTGCGTCGAGAAGGCGGCCATGATCTGCTTCGTGAAGCTGAGGATCCTGGAGCCGGACGCCAACTGCAGCCTCCGGGGGGATACTCTCCAAAGGGTCAGTCGACGCCGTGATTGCGTGGTCCATTCGCTGTGGTGTGATCGGTGACGAAACGCGACGGAACGATCGATAACATTTTCGGGTGCTTTTTTACTCACAGATGACATCCACCATCCACGGTGGAGATTTTCAACATATCAGTTGGAGTATTAATTTTAATTATTGCAGTTTTCACGCACTTATGGTTATCCGTTCTGTTCATCGCTGATTTTTGACCGCACTACGTCTTCCACCATCTGCTTCCCGTGATTCATCCTAGGCCTACCTCTGCAGTACTTCCTTTCTTTCGGTGCATTTAGACATATCCCCACCCGTGAATTATCGTTCCTCACAAGGTGTCTAATTCTTCTTCTCGCGCAATCCTTAAATTTCCCTACTGGAGAATAAAACTTAAGCGATTTTCACTTAAAAATAATTTTCATTCACGACCCGGTGGCATAAATTGCTGAAACCCGTATCGTGAATTAAAAGTCTTTATAAGTGAAAATCGCATAAGTTTTAGTCTCCAGTATGGAAAAGTTTCACAAAATGAACCCTGGAAACTCAAGGTTTCTTAAATTTCCCATTCATTTACACCTCGAAAATCATATTTACGTATTAGTTATTCCGGCGAGCATCACTAGTCTACCATTCTTCGCCACATTTCCATCGCATTCCTTTCACGGTGAATCTATAAACCATTTCCTAAAGTTCAGGCTATCACTTTTAAAATTAGTTATATTTCTTTTGAAAGAATTTATTATGCCCACGTATTATTTTCTACATGTCCCTACATATCCCTACATTCTATTGTTAAAATATGAATGCTTCATTTTTTTCTATTACTAGGCACTCTTCCTATGCTTGGTTGGAAATCATCTTCGACAATTAAGTTACTGAAAGTCAATTTAATTTATTTAATATTTAGTGCTTTCTCGTCGCAGCTGCTGAATGAATTCTTCACGGATCTTCCATCAGGTCAAAGGCTCCTCTCTTGCTTATGTCAACGCAAATTTCATCTGACCTGAGGAAGATACTTTACTCTAGTTACGAAGCGACGGAAAGAATGGAATGGCCTAGTGGAAAATCCGAGAAGCATTCGTGCACCTGAATAAAATATTTTCCATTTATCATGTTTCAATCAACCATTTAAAGACTAGACCATTTTTCTAAGGAGTTTTGCCCTGTGTAATGTAGGAATGCCCTCCAAGTATTGGTAGTAGAAGAGAAGAATATTTGGGCACTGTCTCTAATGGTGAACGCAGAAATAATGAAAGCAGAATATAAGAAATGATGAACGCATTTTTATGATAATAAGGATGCTGCCTACCGGGTTAACCTGGTGGGAACCGTGCTCGCCGGCTAACCCAAAAGTCGCGGGTTCGAATCCTGCCTAGGGCATGGATGATGTGTATGTTGAAAAGGGTTTTTTCTATGACTTGAAGAGACGCGAAATGACCTCAGCAACCGAAGCACCCTCTAAACAAAAATACCACTACTACCACCAATGATCCCAATTTAGAACTTAATTTAATGCTGAAGTGAAGGACATAAGGTATAAGGACTGACCGGCAACCAATGTATCAAAAGGGTTAACGAAAAAAACGAACCATAAATGGAGAGGAAATAAAAAGAGCGTTTAAGTGAAGGCCGGTTAAGACATACCTAAATTATAATATGAATAATGGAAGGCATTCCTCCAGCATGGCGCATAATAGAGGAGAAGTACAAAAAATAGCCAGCATTTGTGTCCTTTATGGGTATGAATAGAACGTTGAGCAATGCTGTAAGGAAACTCGTGTTAGTTAGTATTCAGACCGAGGTAAAACCAAATGAACTTCTTCTGACTGAACAAAAATTACTTCTTAGATACGGTAAATAAACTAAAACCTAGGTCAAAGTGAAAGGGATTCTCGCGAAGAAGAATTACTATGAGGTAAAAGAATTAATTGGGGCACTGAATACGGAAGGACGGAGGACAACAGTCAGCCGAATTTCCGGATTGAAAGACTGGAAATCTGACATGATGACGCACCATCGCAGACTACTACTAGGGAAATCGCATGTTAGCCATTTTGGATGGATGGTAGATACCAAGATTGTCCAAGTCAGACAATCGATGCATGAACCTGGCGACGCTGGTATCCCTCTTAGTTCTATGGAGTGTTGTTGATATAAACACTGTTCCGCATTGCAGGCGATGGAGGAAGACTCCCGCGAGGGGATGGTGCCGTTCTTCGTCTCCACCACGCTGGGCACAACCTCCTGCTGCTCCTTCGACTGCCTCTCGGAGGTGGGTCCCGTGTGCCGACGCTTCGGCGCCTGGATGCACGTGGACGGCGCCTACGCCGGCAACGCGTTCCTCTGCCCCGAGTTCAAGCCCCTGATGCGCGGCATCGAATACGCCTCCTCCTTCAACACCAACCCCAACAAGTGGCTGCTCACCAACTTCGACTGCTCCACCATGTGGGTCAGGGACCGGTACCGGCTGACGCAGGCCCTGGTGGTCGATCCCCTGTACCTGCAGCATGGCTACTCGGACCAGAGCATCGACTACCGCCACTGGGGCATCCCGCTCAGCCGAAGGTTCCGCGCCCTCAAGCTTTGGTTCGTCATGCGTAGCTACGGCCTCGAGGGTCTCCGGGCATACATCAGGAACCACTGCAAGTTGGCCAAGAGGTTTGAGGCTCTGGTCAGGGCCGACGCCAGGTTCGAGGTCTGCAACGAGGTCAAGGTTGGTCTCCCGTCCCATTCCTTGTGGACACCCTGGGGACCGATTCTCAGGGTTGTCCAAAGCAGCCGAAAATTTGACAGAGTCCGTGCACGGTGTCAATCCGTTTTCTGTGGCACGGCTCTTTGGTGAGATAGGGGGCTGTTATGGGGATTCAGTCTGCTTTTCTAAGACACTACCTCACTATTCGCTTGCTGGGAGATTTTCCTTCCGTTTAATACATCAAAAAGAACATGTAGTGGTTACAGTTCATTGAATGCAAACGGTGAAAATGCACCTTGGCATCGTATTTCGAACCACTGTATATTTTATATGATGCAAGAATATTTTTTATATATCCATCAGCTTAACAACGTACTATATACCTTTAAATGAACGATCGAAACCACCTCATTGTCTCCACAGGCAAGGGAGTTAGTCATGCGTGAAAGTACGTTGATAATTTAGAAGGGGAACAGCTCCCGTTTGGACAGTGAATATTGTGACGGAATTTGTAGTTGTTTTCATGCGTTTTTGTATTGAGGAGTCTAACATTGTAGTGAGGAGTCCCACATGATGTGGATGATGCTCTGCTATTTTGTTTTGCATGCAAGCGGCTTCATTCAGAGTTTAATATACGTCTCCTAACATTTGCAATAGGGAATGCATGTGAATGTTTGGTGGAGGTTCACCCCCTTCCACACGCCCTTGTGGAGGTTTGCAGGGTAATACTTAAAAGTAGAAATGTGCCGAATAAGTTGTCCAAATCAGACTCATCTGACACCCTTCTTTCATATTCTCTCCCACCACGTGACAAAAGCTGGGGCTAGTTTGCTTCCGGCTCAAAGGAACCGACACTCTCAACCAGAAGTTCCTGAGTTCCATCAACGCGTCAGGTCGTCTCCACATGGTTCCAGCCTCCGTCAACGAAAAGTACGTCATCCGGTTCTGCGTGGTGGCTCAGGAGGCCACCGAAGACGACGTCGGTGAGAATGGGAGGGGGACGAGCACCGTCCACAACTTGCTAAGCTAGGACTTACTCTTGAAATGTTGTTTCATCAAATGATATGGAAAATATTTTTAGTAAAGTAATTTTTCATCGTAGAAAATGACACTTCGGAAGTGTTTTTGAAAGATCTTAATTTTTTTTTAATATTTCCCTTATTCACTCTCTTTGACATTATTACGCCACCCAATGCTTTCAAGTAATCCACTGTGGATTTCCACTTGGATTTCTCTAACATACAAAGATAATCAGACGTTTTACGGTTGTCCTTTTGTTATTCTTATGACATTATGGTTTTGAAAGTGTTCTAAGCATTGTGCATATTCTTTTTTTGATTCTTCTCGACACACAATAAATCATTTCTTATATATATAGAGCACAGTTAAAACTTACGCGATATTTCGAGCATCTCAACCCGTTTTCAAGCTCCAAGGTAGACTCAATGTGTTCCTGTCCGTCTCCTGTCTATCTTATATATATATATTTATATATGTGTGTGTGTGTTAATAAAATTATCGTAGCTGGTTTTAATAGTATTTAGAAGGTAATAATCTGTGGCACCATAACGCATGTCTAACTTCTCTATTGTACCATCTCGTTTCATTGCTGAAGCGCAAGTGTTTTAGTAAATAAACTTTTATAACGTGTTTTAGTAAATAAACGCGGAATAGGAAACATTTGCACGCGTGTCCCATGTCGTTTTTGAAATAATCTCGATAATTTGGTCGCTCTGAGAAAATGACCCACTTACGGACTTTTTACCCTTAACTCTCCCAAAGTTCTAAGTAAAAACCCCTCCTCCTCCCTCAGGACAACCCGAATGTCATGAGTCACCTGGCACAGGTAGCAAAAGTGACATTAAGGACTTGAAAAAAAAAGGGAGCATTTACACTCAAAGTGTTCTCCTGCTCTCTTCTCGCGTGGGGCGGCGGAAGAGAAAGGAGGAAGAGGCGGGGCGATGCAATGAGATTCGACTGGACAAACCCAATTGCCGCACCCTCGCTAAACAATTCCACCGGTCGAGGAGGACAATTGAAGTCGACCGAGCGAGGCGTCTCACTGTCATTACGAGAGAATGTGGGCCGCAACACGGTTCCGATTCGCACGAAATGACATGGCTCCTGTTCTCGCCGTCTCGATGCCGGGACAAAAGTGCCAATTTCACCACTCCTTGCATCGAATTCGAAAAGGATATCTCTTTGAAAAAGTCTCAAAGCGATGCTATCAGTGTTTTTGTATGTTCGTGCCTCGTGTACTTATCCACGCCAAAACTGTTCTGATTTGCAAGAAATTAAAACCAATGCCGATTGTTGATAATTAATAGACAAAATCCTAGAAAGGTTGTCCAAATTCCTAAAATTGAAATACCGAATTTAGGTTTTTTTTGTATTTTTCTGTAGATACACTATATTTTAGCCACTGGGAAATATCTTTGGTAGGTAAGTAAGTACTAAAATGCGCGTATACAACAGCGTCAAAGTGGCAGGTATGGAACAACCCAGTACATAAGTACGCCACAGGCTAAATATGTACCTAGGCCACTTCCTGATTTTCTGACTACGCTGATTTTAGTCTTGTAAATTGTATTCATCTACGGAAAGTAACTCAATTTCATATTTTTAAATTCAAAATTAATTTAAAATAATTAATTCAAGGTATAAAAATTCGAGGTATTAGTCTGTAAGTGGGTATTAAAGATATGTTTAGATGTGTTTTTCATAATTTTTGTGAAAATCAATTAAACAATATTAAAAAAGCTATTTTTCACGGATTTGCAAGAAAAAATAAATAACACGTTAGAGATGAAGACTTTATCTATTGAATTCGATAAAAAAAATGTAGTACATGCTATATAAATAAACTAATAATGCATTTTTTGCTCTAAGTAATTACTTTTGTAAATAAAATAAGCGTATCATGCGGTTCCTACGCCACTATAGCAAGAAGATCAACTTCAAATAACTTCCTGATTCTCTGATAGGGCTTATTTTGATTTTATAATACGGATTCCTCTCAGTCAAATAATTATATTTTACTGTATTGATTCTAAAATTCATTTAATATATTCGATTCGATTTATTAAAACTTACATAAGATCAAAAATTATCCAAAATTTCATGAAGATCTTGTAAATAATATATAAAAAGGTACGTTGTACAGAATTGTATGGAAAAAGTAATTATATCGCTTTTTAAGAGAAGATTTTTCTGCATTCCGATGCAAAAAACAAATTTTGCTCAACGTGAAATGAACCATTTTTGTTAAAAAACAAATGCGTCACGTGAATAGACCCGTTGCCACACTTGCCAGTGTACTTATAAGTAAATCGGAGTATAGTCTCTTTACAATGAAGAAGAAGACTGTGCAGCTTTCCACAAATTTTTATTTCTTGGAATAACTAGTTTCGACGCATAGGCGTCATCATCAGATACGCCTATGCGTCGAAGCTAGTTATACCAAGAAATAAAAATTTATGGAAAGCTACACAGTCTTCTTCTTCATTATCATGATGAATTTCCACGTTGTCAAGCCTGAGACAATCGAGTTTATAGGCTCTTTATATAGATTCTAATCGGAGCATCTCTCTCTCGTGTTCCCCAAAATATCTTCGGAATAATTTCCTTGGATAATTTCGGTTCAACGGGGTGCGAAGAAAGAACATGCTAAATCATTAGGTATGTTTTTTGATACAGCGAAGTGATAATAACTTAACGAAATATACTGTAGGTAAGGAGTTAAAGTAACTAAAAACGGTACTGAAATGAGTTTAGTGGTTATAGTGTCAACAAAGTTTGAGAGAATGATATTTTCGCTTACAAATAGTTCGCTGGTCAGAGCCAAGTAAGAGTACCAGGCAGTTGAAAGGACATAGTTCTCTCAACGTGGGAGTAACGGATAACCTAGGGCAGCGACAAAGAAAATCGCTGTAGAAAAGGGAAACCTCTAAATAATAAGCAATTCCGAGTATGTGGTAGTATATCTATATGTGTGTGTACATACATATATTTATTTACCGAATTTAAAAATTATGATTTATAATTATTAAAATCATAATCAGTTATTAAAAGTAATGCTTAATTAAAGTAAAAAATGTTAACAGTAAAAGATTCATATATACATAGGCGAAAAATACCTCACGCGCAGAAATTATATACGTACAAAATACCAATTTTGACAAATCTAATACCATATTCAGCTTTCCCTCATATGAGTATTTCAGAGTTTCCTCACGGCCGACCAATATATATACTCATTACTCCATAGACCTACTCCAATATTATCGCTGAATTCACTTTTATGTCGCCTCTTCTCTCTACTGAATTTTCCTCTCTGCAACAATGATCCGTTTTCGCTATCCTACAACGCATTTACCTACCGCGTTCTCTCCAACTAACTAGCCAACCTCCTCTTATGATATTTTATAATTTTATTGTTGTTTTTGATTTTTTCTCCTATTAAAGTTTGAATGAATTCGTATTTTATTCCCGTGTTGTTTAATGTTCCGCTGCAAAACCAATTCTACTGATGATATTGGCCCTATTCTCTAAATAAATGAATAAACAGCATAAAACGGATGTAAAAACGGTATGTATATGTATATAACAAAATATATATAACGTAGTAAGTTCACACACGTGAGAGGAGTCATAAAAACACAAAAAAACATAGGCACAAAAATATAAAGAAACTCAACTAGTTTTTTTTTAATTTTCGGTGGCTGCTGAACCACCTTCATCAGACAGGAGATTAGATGAATCTTCAGAGTACCCTTCTACCTACGCCTCGAAAAAGATGGTAGCGCCATCGAAATAATTGGACCCTGTTATTTGTGAGTGTTTTTATTTTTGTTTTCTGTTAGTTCTTCGTCGCCACCCATGTCGCTGTCAACTACATATATTGTGCTCGTATGAGTTTTCTCATGGACATATATATATATATATACAAATAACGTTTCATTAACACCTTTCAATTAGATGACTATCAGATTCAGTATAAATAAAAAAGTGCCCTATGTAACAATTGAATAAACAGATTTCAACAGAATTATACCTGCAAAAATCACACCAAGAATTCGATTTAGAATCATAATGCAATACCGGACTGAGATACTCACTGCGATATATGAAAAAAGAAAAAAAAACGTAAAAACATAAATGTAATTAAGGTATATTTCTGGCATACGTATAAATAGAAATGATTTATCCTTCTGGTTATCTTATCCGCTAAGAACAAAAAGAATATACATTTTCAGGCTAAGTAATCAGAGAAGAAACAATAAATTGAAGGTGAAAAAATTAAATTATTCATAATTCAAAATTCTCAGAATAAAAATAAAACGGAACAAAACAAAAAATTAAAAATCAAAATGCTAAAATATGTATGTACCCTAATATTCATAGCAGAAAAAGTAAAAAACAAACAGAACTGTTATTAACCATTAAAACATTATAGTAAAATTTAAAAATATTTTATTTTAAAGTCGCCAATGATTGTAACTCTTTTGAATCACGAGGGATGCCATTACTAGTGTGTGCACCCCAGACACAGTGAAAGATGGAGGTTCGACGTTGTGGTGCACACAGGTAGTTAGTAGAAATTCCAAACCTGGTTTGGAAATGCTCGATGACATTGACTAACCAAGGAACATTTGCAGAAGATATTCCGATTCGTGAAATTTAAAAAACAAATATATATACGAATGCACGATAAAAATCCAAAAATAACGACGAATTCCAACATACTGCTTCCTGATTTCTTGTTACTCAAATTCGTTGCTATACCGAGTTTGGAGGTCTGGATGACGTCGACTAGAACGAGTGACGTCTGAGACGAAAGAGGGTTCGCAGTCATGCAAGTAACGGTGAATAGTTTCTCTGAACTGGATAGTTGTGCGAATGACGTGGAATTCGACCGAAAGACTATTTCTAACATTTTTAAGGACTCTAAAGACATGAATCGAGTTTATTTACTTTCAACGTATACATCAGCCTCTCCGCCCACGCACACAGATTTGGCATTTGGTGGTAGCTTAGAACTTTCTTGTAAGCACCAATCGCTTCTCTTTCCTCTTCCTTAATTCCAATCTTAGAATTTGGTGTTTAGAAACATTCACAAACTGTTTACGAAACTGAGGGACGTCGTCGTTTTTATAGGGGTTCCTAGAATCCCTTAGAATGACCTAGACAAAAAAAGTTTATCAAATGTTGTTAAAGTAAGCTCTTCAACGAAACCTATTCGATAAAATCTCTGGTAGAAAACAACTTTAATAAATTTTATGTGACTTTTCACAAAAAATCTAAAGGAAAACCTTTATGGCTTTGAGTCCCTATAGGTATTACAAGTCAATGGCCGTCGGGAATCATCCAGACAAAACCTTTTACAGAGTGTTAATACACCTTCAGAGTACATCTTCTACAAATTTTAGGTCTTTATGTGGTCAAAAAAGCTATATTTCTACTAAAACAATTATTTTAAACAACCAGTTTCGATGCTTAACACCAACTTCAGACAATGCTAAACGTCGTAACTAGTTGTATCAAATACATCTTTAGTAGGAATACAGTATCTCTGATCATTTTATATAAAAAATAATTGTGAATGTAAGCCTTGAATTCTATACTTGATGATGACATTGTATTTCGCTGTAGATTATAATAATTCACTTTTCATTTACACATGCTGAATTATCAGACGTAAAAACACTGTAATCACACAAATCAAATATTTACTGTCGCAGCCCGTGTTTCACCACTGTTGAGTCACATAATGTGAGACAAACCAGAAACAAGAGCAGTATATAAAGACAAAGGTAGGTAGCAAAGGAGGTAGGGAGACAGGAAAGGCCAAGGGGGCGAAGGGGATCATTAGAGCTTCAGAGGAACCCGGGTCGTGATAATAACTATTTGATTTTTGGAATTACAGGGTGTTTTTCTTCTATTATTTCAAGATGAAATAATTCCACCTAGTTGGGCCTGAAACCATCTCCGGTTCAGATCATAGAGTTATTAATAATAATAGCTAGAGCGAGTGTTGGCTACTGCGCTTTGTGCAATCATTGGTCACGTGACTAAAGATAAGATGCCGTCTTTTTCATGGTTACACCTTTTGTTCATTTATCTATATTAAGAATTCCGTAGGAGTAAAATGCCATATGAGTAATCTTTTCAGGGAATAACGTAATCCTAATACAATAACAGGACCCTCGCATACGTATTTAGATTGAATTTAAATTTTTTTCTGTTTTTTCATGTTTTTATTTGATTGCATAATATTGTCGTCGTAAACTTAAGTAAGACTTTGTTGTCACAATGTTTTCTAAAGTTCTGTGGTACTTTCAGAGTAGAAAATGTGTGATTTCCTCTTTGTATATCATACCCTGTGCTCCATAAATGTTGAATTTGCGATTGCAGTGTACAGCAATAAGTGCATAATGTTTCCACTTGTAGTGTGACATTTATTTTTAAACCAATAGCGCGACACCGTGGAAAAGCCACTTGGTTTCAATGACGGAACATGTTTCTTTCTACTGCGCAGCCAGGAGGCTCGCTCTATCTTAATTATAACTCTATGGTTCAGATATGATTTTCAGGAAAGTTATCCCAATATTGCTGAAGGGATTTGCCGTGACATTTCCCGGTCTAAAAGGGAAATGAGGGAGTGGTCTCTCTCTCTCTCTTTATTCTCATGTTTCCCGTCTCTGCTCAATAGTCTCTCTTATCTCTCTTGTTCGCAGATTTTGCGTGGGGTGTTATAACCGAGATGGCAGCGGAGCTCCTGGAGACCTACACAGCGGAGGTGAGTAGCCAGACCACGCAGCTTTGGCAATGTTTTCGTCGGTAGTTGCAGTTTATGGACGTCCCATACGTTCATCGTCTC
>WURS02320322.1:0-18193 GCA_011762765.2 Rhinocypha anisoptera
ACAGCTCGATACTCGATTTTGTCCATTTTCACAAAAACACTCACATCAACTCACTCAAACGACTGTTACATAACAAATGCACGTCCAAAATGGCTGAAACTTTGGTGAGTAACTGTCAACAGATGAACAAAGAAATTCACTAATTTTATTTATGAGTGCTGCCATCTTCACATTGAGGTCTGAATCTTTTCAGACCACCCTCGTATAGCCACTGAAGGTGTTTTACCAATTGGCATATGAAGAGAGTGTACATGGACAAATGTAAGTAATTTACATGAGTGTCAGCATCAGTACTTCAATCCGAAGATTGGTTGACTGCAGCCCTCCATCCTTTCCTATCTGGTGCTAGCTCTCTTACCCCTTGGTAGATCTTCTTTCTAACATCTCTGATAATTTGTCCTATATATTTGTCCCTCTGTCTTCCTCGCAGGGGCTTCCCTTCCTTTTCCTTCTGTTATATCCTTCACAAACACATTATGCCTCCGGGTGTGTCTTATCCACCATATTCTTCTTTTCATTATTGTAATACACATTGACTTAGCTTCCTAAGCTCTTCTCTACACTTCCTTGTTCTTAACTCTGTCCATCCCCTTGATTTTCAACAATCTCCAGCACCATGTTTCAAAGGCTTCTATTCTTCTTTGGTCTGTTTTTCCAATGGTAGCAATCTCTGATCCATAGAGGGCCATGCTCCATACAACAGATGTCACATATTGCTTCCTTGTTTGGAGTGATATCTTCCTTGAACATAGTAATTGCCTCTTCGTCATAAATGTCTTCTTAGCCTAAGGTAATCTACTCTTGATATCCATAGAACTTCCATCCCTTGTAATCCTGCTTCCCAGGAAGGTAAAGGATTCCACTTACTCTAATGTCTTCAATTGGAGTGATATATTCCTTGATTGTAAGAGTGGACAAACACATCAATAAGAGCTTTTCAATCAGTCAGCATATTAATTATTATTTTGTAATTGTAATTATAGTTCAGTTGAATTGAATTGGTCTCATGCAAAAATTTCTGCACACCATCTCTCTGTCCTCGGCTACCCCCACTCCAGCCTCCTTCCTTCCCCTACCGTCCCTCCCCTAGCAGCATCACATCATTGTAGTTGCCAGCTCTTGTGGTCTCTCGGCTTATGTTTGTATGTTAACATAGGGAGTTATATGTAAATTTCCATGTTAAACATGCCAATAAAGAAGTTTATTAATAGTAATATGTTATATTAATTTCCCTCCGCCTGTGTGAGGAGAATTGGCAACACTGTTTGCCTCTCCTCCAGTGTGTGAGTGAGAGAGTAAAGAAGGGGAAGTAGCTCCCCTTCTTCCCATTACTCCGCCAACCTTGGTGGTGGCAGGTTAACGTCCTCATCCGCCAACCTGGAGGTCGCGGGTTCAAACAAACAAAACATTGTTCGCGCAGGGAAAATTTCACCAGTGGCATCATCAGTAAATAGTGTAATCTGGTACATGAATACTATGACTGGGAGTCAATGAGTATTCAAGGACTTCATCACTTCCATGCTCCGTCTCACATTTTGAAGCAGAGCTCCTCCCAAGCTACTGCACAACAAACCTTATATCTCCCAAGTTTCAGAAAAGTAACTTGGTCAAGTCTCCCTTATTTACTTTGCATTTGCCATCACCATGAACTCCCAAAGTCTCAATAATCTTTCTCCAACTTTTACTACTTATACCTGGTAGCCTGCCTGTAATTATCTGAATAACATAGAATCAGGATATACCAGGTTGGAGAAGAAGAGGAAATGGAAGGGATGAAGGCAAATAGAAAATTTTCAGGGTGGAAGTAGTGCTCAAGTAGTTATTATTTTACATTATTTTTCTATTATTAGACATTACCTATATTCTGCAACTCCTCCTGAATATTTTTTCATAGCTGTTGCTGATGACATTCCATAAAAGAGTTTGTACTTTTTTCCATTCTTTTCTATAGTATCACCACCACATTGATCATGTCCAGCCAACATCCCTCCTATCATTACAAAATCTGCACCAGCTCCAAAGGCTTTGGCTACGTCACCAGGACAAGTACATCCACCATCCTGCATGTCCAAAAACAAATATTAAGGCTCAAGAGGAAAATGTAACAACTTGAATGAAATAGATAATTTACATTAAATTATACATACTGAAATTATATGGCCTCCTAAGCCATGGGCTGCATCAGCACACTCCAAAACAGCACTTAACTGAGGATATCCTACACCAGCCTTTTTCCTTGTCGTGCAAACTGAACCAGGTCCAATACCAACCTACAATACACAATTATGTTAATGAAAAGGTGGAACAATTGGATAGATAGGGAAATAATTATAGATTACAAAAGGAATTGTCCACCAAAAGTCTAAAAATGAGCAAATCATGGCCTATGAGTATAAATATTTGTCCTTTGGTTATATCTCTCAATTTTTTTGAGAAAAAACATTGGATAGTAAAGTAAAACTAGTGAATCCATGTGAAAAAATTCTATCACATTTAAGAAATATGGAATTTGTACTCTAGTGTTAAAATTTCATGAGAATGACACCATGTAATGTAGAACCTACAAAACCATAACAGAAAGGATCCATTCTCAGAAATTTTCTATCAACCCTTTTAGTGCCAGCCTCTACTATCTGGTATATATGAATAAAGTCAGGGATTTTTCCAGCTATGTTTACACATTCTGCATACTACTAATATAAATTTAAGTATTACTGATTCAGGCTTTATATAGTGGAAGGAATACATAATGAAAAGAAAGAAGTAGCACTTTTCCACAGTATAATATATTTGGTATAATGCATTTCAGCTCAGAGCCATCCTCAGGTACCTGAAGATGCTCAGTGAGCTGACACGTGTCTTACCAAATATATTATACTCGTACAGTGGAAAAATACTACATCTTTGTTTTCATTATACATAATATAGATTTGTTGAAGTTAATTTTTTTATTTATATTTAAAAAAGGGCAAGAGAAATAATTTATATATGCATTTTCTCTAGTAAAATATAGGAAACAAATTATTAATTTAAAAAAAGGCAGATAGATTGGCCTGCTGGAATAAGGGATAGTAAGAGAAAATAAAATAAAAGTAAAAGAAATTATCTACATTCACTGATATTTGTGTGTGGTTCCTGTTTCTACAACTCGAGACAGTTCAATATAGGTTAGACAATTCTAAAATTAAATGAAGATATCCTTTCTACTTGCTCATTACCATTGGTTGTGAGAAACAAAGAAATCAGGAACATCTTTTCGGCTCATGGTTGAAATCAGATGTGTACTGAATAATAATAATATTTAAAAAATATTAAATGCTCTTTAATAAAGAGTGACATTACATATTTATTTTTAATACTGATCTATTGTTAAATAGGTAATAAATGACAAATAATTAGCCTAGTAATAATAATTTTCCATATCCAAGAATATCTTTCTTGCAAATTGTTCTATTTTATTCTTTTACTACCAATGGTTTTTCTCAAACTGATTTACAAGCTTTGGAAATTGAAAAGAATTGCCAACTTGAAAGTAAACTGAATTGATTACTTGATTGTATTTGTTTATATGCATGAATTGTTTGAATGAGAGGCAAAAATTAAGATGTTTCCATTTTGAAACAAAATGGGCAATTAAAACTGATTGATTGAACTGCAGTACAAGATGACCATGCACTATCCCACTTCAATGTTTTCCTGTGGTTACTGTTGCATGGCAACACCCTGTTCAACAATATGACAATTGTGTAGGCGTTTTTGGCCAAACAAAATGACAATATACTTGACCACCAACTATAGGACACCCTCTCATCATGCTACAAATTATGGGCGATTCCTTGAAAGGGCTTTTCTTTGACTCAATTTCAGTTATGAAAAACACCATGACACATGCATTCAACATTATTGCAAAGGATGATTTCTACAGTCATTAAAAATCTGCATGAACAAATATAAGGGGTTTATGGCAGAATAAACTGTTACAAAATTAATTTATTTCATCCTAATACTACTCTAAAACAAAGGATATTCACCTCTATCCTAGATTATAATTTGCAAATTTCAGCCAATTAATAGTAATTTTTTCATTCACCGATAAAAATTATGTACCATCCATAAAAGAAATCTTTGACATAATAAGCTTCTATATCTATAACTTTGGTGACCAATATTGACCATTACATTTCATAGCTATCATGCATAAAAATGAACACTGAAGAAAGTTTAAATTATGAGTTGAATTATGTCTCAATGAAGTGTGCTTCTTTTGTACTTATATTTCTGTTTCGTGATTCTGGTTCATTTTTAACTTAAACCATGCTGAAAAATTGATATATGAATGATTGATTGTTCATAATGAATCAACCCATTAAATATTTATAACAACTGGAACTGCACGAAATGAAAACTCCTAATTTCTATAAGATGTAACTAAGTAGAAATTTAATTGTGGTACCTTTACTATATCAGCTCCAGAAAGAATAAGTTCTTCAACCATTTCTCCAGTCACAACATTTCCAGCCTGTCAACACAATTTACAATTAATTGAACTCAGTTAACACCATAAAAGGACTTAAAATAAAATCTCTTAGAAATGACTGATTAAACCTTCTGACACAGCCATTAAAAAGAGTGACAATAATTCGAAGTCTAATTTGAAAGTATGCATTGATGGCATACCATGACTACCATTCTATACAATTCATTAAACAACTCCAAGCCCAAGAGAAATATTTGAACACCAAGAGGATAATCAGTTTGTTGCATGAGTTTCCAGAGAGGATCAGAAATTTTGACATACTTCATTAGTCAAAGATTTATCATAACTTTAGAGTGAAAAAAATACTCATAGAGAGAACAAAAAAAGGCATAAATATTGCTGAGTCGAAAATTATTTTGTGGCTTACAACCCAAAACTTTACCTAAGACATAAGGAATTACACTTACAATAATAGTAATCTTGGGAAATGCCTGCCGAACTTTTCTAACATAGTCCACAAAAACTTGTGAATACCCATTTGCCACATCTAAGCAAGCTACTGTTACTTCTGGAATTTCGGTCAGTATTTGTGTGAGCCTCTCAAAATCTCCTTGGCCTGTCCCTGAACTTGCAGCAACATATTTCAAGCAATCTGGGTTGTTGGCAGCAAATAACTTCCATTCATCGATGGTATAATATTTATGAATGGTGGTAAAAAGACCGTGCTGAGAAGAAAAAAATGAAAAATTTGTTATCAGGAACATAAAAATTTACGTCACGTCGGCCGGTGTGAATTTACCTTTGCCAATGTAATGGCCATCTCAAACGTGCCAATAGTGTCCATATTAGATGCTATGATTGGAACCCCATTGTATGTTTGCAATGAATTTTTAAACGTGATTTGACGATTAAGATTGACCTAGAAATAAAAAAGTCAATAAGGATAATACCTAAACGAAGCACAGGGTTTCAAGTATCTACTTACGTCAGCTCTACTACGAAGAGTACTTCTCTTTGGTCGAAGAAGAACATCTTTGAAGTCGAGTTTAACATCGTTAAGAATGTTTGGCATTATTTCCAATAGGTACTAGGCTGACTTTGTTTTAGCTTCGGACAGTGACGATGTCACCTGTACTAATCAAGCGTAAGAAAATAACCTAGAAATAAGTTTAAAGGAAATAAACGGCATATTAAAAAAATTCACTTACTCCTTGTCAATGTAGTACAAAATCTTTCGCGCATAAAAAAGCAGGTCTATCGAACAATATACACCAAAATGAAAATATAGTCAATAAGATTTTACTAAAGAATCCATTTCTGGCGAAATGAATGATGCGAAGTCTAAGGTCTACATTTTTATACAATTTATCTGAACTTTTACGACTGCTGCTTCAAAT
Organism: Rhinocypha anisoptera; assembly: GCA_011762765.2. Lineage (NCBI taxonomy): Eukaryota > Metazoa > Arthropoda > Insecta > Odonata > Chlorocyphidae > Rhinocypha > Rhinocypha anisoptera. The sequence goes on from WURS02320322.1 coordinate 5,875, forward strand.
GATAATTATAATTATTACAGTGGGTACGAAGGGCTATGAAACATTGAAATTTCATAACTTCGTCTCCCCAACACCTGGATAAATATGTCCAATTTAAGACCTCTTGACCATACCGTAGATGACCATGAAGTATCCCGTCCAGTAGACACAAGTTTATTTTTACTTCTCCCCAGTTCAATGGAATCGGGTTATTGAGGCCTTTTCAACGGACTAATGACATATTTGTATGACACGATCGGCAGTAATTAAATAAAAATTACGGGAATCAGCGCAAATTAGAGGCAAGTTGTTAACACCTACTTTGACATGGCTGAATTCCCCTCTAATTCCGGAGTAGGTCAGATATATTTCGGTTTTTAATTCTACATAGGTTTGATTTTCCTAAGATAATATTGTAAAAGATTTGGGGTAAGAGGTTCCACTCAAAAGGTAAAAGTCTGGTTAGATTTCAAATCAATATCGAGGGAAAATGTTACTTTAAGATATTTACCTGCTTTTACCTTGACAACCGCAATCCAAGAAGAAAATATCACTATATCGTTCGTATTTTGTTTCGGTATGTTTTTGTTCGATTTCCCTGAATGGAGAATTGTGGAAGACGCACACACAGATTGCACGTTGTTAAAGTTTGTGGAAGAGAATTTATCCTGAATTCAAATTGTTCTCCATAGTGATCTCTATTCAAAGAAATGGTTTGTATTCTTCCCGCGTAGTCACGTCAAATTCCAATATAAACATTGCTAAATTATGAGTTTTTAAAAAATATTTGGCTTGAATGCTTTTTCAGCCGAAGAAAAAGAAGTTCATTGACAAGAAAAATGCTATAACATTTCATCTGGTGCATCGAAGTCAGAAGGATCCCTTGACCGCAGATGAAAGAGCACCTAAGCATGTCCTCGTGCCTCTAGAACATAAAACCAAAGAGGTAAGTGGATTGAAATTTCTTACAGTCGCTCCTATAACTTTTTTCTTTGGAAATGTGTTACGTTGTTTCACAAGAGGAAAATACAATTAAGTGATTTTGAAATGTCTATATTTAATAGGTGGATCAAATTGCTGTTAAAGAAGAGCAGAGAAAATATGGAATATTTTTCGATGATGATTATAATTACTTGCAACATCTTAGGGAAGCAAATGAAATTTCCGTGGAATGGGAACCTTGTGAAAGGTTTCGGCACGATAAACAAGAATCTTCCAATGAAGCCGGTGATGATAAGGTATCAATATCGAATAAAATATTATAATTTCATAATATTATAAAACAAATTGTGTACTGTTAAGTGATTTTAATTCTTTTTAAAGCCCAAGGTTAACTTACCCTCGTCGGTTTTTGCTTCAAATGTGGAAGAGGAAGTCGGACTTTTAAACAAAGCAGCCCCACATTCTGGTAGGTAATTACGTAGTTTTCATCTCGTTGCCTGGTTTTATTTCAAATTAAGATAGTATTAATTAATGATTAAAATTTCAGGTCCAAGACTTGACTATGATCCGGATGTAGTGGCTGCAATGGATGAGGATTTTGATTATGAAGACCCAGATAATCAGTTAGAGGATGACTTTGTTGCTTTAGCAAATGCCAGTTCATCAGATAAATGCTCTGATGAAGAAGACAACGATGAAGTTGGATCGGAAGATGGGTAAATTACATCTTAGAAATTGAGAAAACAATTATTTGTGTTATTTTAATGCAATCATTGATGAATTTAATTTTAAGTACATATTGGAAAATCTTCCATTAGCATAAATTGATTTATAAACGGCATTATTGCCAAACTATTTGTTACATCAAATATATTAGTATTCATGTTAAATGGAGGTCTAGATTTTAAAATAGTCTCAAAGCACTTCTCTCAAACTCGATCATTGATCGTCATCCCAATGCTATCCTTGGTACATTAGTACAGTTGTATTTGAATAATTCTATGCTCGGATGTCCTCTATATCTGAATTATAATTAAACACAATATTTCAATGATTTACAATAAACAAACTCGTCATTCATGCCAATTGACATTGAAATATTGCTGGCATTAAATAAATTTGTAAAACATGGTGGTTAGGCAAAGTCAAGTAAATTAATATGCATCCCAGGCAATGTAAATCAGATGTAGGAGGATTTCATAGGATCTTTGATAAAGAATGTTTGCATTGAACACGAAAATTACGAAGCTGGCCTCATATTGGCATGGTTATTCACGGAAAGCTTATTTCCTTATGTTGAATAACCAAGGAAACTAAGATCCATTCTGTAGTTGTTTACAGAAACAAACTTCCCCTTTAGGGGTGACTATTGCTGACATCTTCTTGCAGTCCCCTTGGGGAAGCCACAGAGGATCTGTTTTAGGGTTTCACACTCAATTTTTCTTCTTGAGTTGTTCCTGACATTAGTAATAACATTCTCACATGTCAATATCGCCTAGCAATAACTTAGATTTATCACATTAATCGATGAAATATAGTTTTATCATGAATTTCAGGGGACTCTTATTATCTCAAACTATAAAATTGAAGTGAGTCAATAAAATGGCATCAAATTAAATGTGCTTGATCATACTTGGAAGTAGGATCAGGGTAATGATGAAAATGTCTCTGGTGACATTCATAATAAAGCTACTCCCCTTTCCAGCATAATTATCGTTTGTAGATGCATGAGGTTTTTGTCTGGTAAAGGATGTGGGTTTTGAATATTAGAATTAAATCTGTAAATTAGTCTTAATTGGTAACACAAATACTAATATTTAATATTTGTTAACAAATTTTTCAATGCTGGCTTGATTTTTTTATGCCTTCTCTTATTTTATCTTCTACCAGAAACTGTCAATACTCATACTTGTCTTTGTTTGTTTTCTTTACAACTGCTGATTAAACTATTAATTTTAAGGTTTGGAAATGCTTCATGGGATGAGAAACTGGATGAAGTGGGGAGCTTAGATGGTCCATGTCCATTTGCTGCAGAAGAAACAAAGTCCCGATTCACAGAATATTCCATGTCCAGTTCTGTGATGAGGAGGAATGAACAGCTTACTCTATTGGATTCGCGGTTTGAAAAGGTATGCATTCATGTACAATGGGATCAAGAAGTCTTCTGACAAAGCTGAGGGCACCACAGTTTCGATGGCTTGAGATTTGTCATCCAATGTACCAGTTCGTTTCATGATCATTTCCCGATACATGAATTGCGACTTGATATGCCTTGCATTCTAGCATCCTTCCCAAAGAATATGACAATATTTGGTTACTGATGTTCATGGAACAACTCCCTCGATAGAAATGTTACACAGGTTATATTCTCGTAGTTTCGGTCTTTCACTGTGATTGTCAGTGCTTGTGATCTTCAATTGTTGTGATTAACCATGTTACAATTGCCCTGCAATTCTGAATGTTTTCTTCACTGCTTTTCAAAGTGGACATGAAACACTAGCAAGAATTATTCATGCAAACTTAACTGAAGAAAGAAGACATGATAGTCATTCCAATGCATCAGGTGTCGTGGCATAGTGGAACCAGTGGGTAGGATGAATCTGATATTGAGTGAGATTTTTCCTCTGAAGCTGGCATATTTTGAAATATGGTTTCTGTTATAACTGAAATATCTGGAGCATCATGTGAGTCACTCTAAAGCAAAAGTCATCCTCATTTTATTATGTATTAATGTGATTTTACAAATTTAATTCTAATACTAAACTCTTATACCCTTGCAGTAGTAGTAGCAGCATTTTAGTTTATAGGGTGCGTTGAAGGCTATGGTCATTTTGCACCTCTTCAGTTTGAAGATAATACCCATTTGGACAACACAACACCCATGCCCTGGGTGGGAATCAAAACTGCGACCTTTGGGTTAGTCAGTGAGCTTACTATCCACCAGGCTAACCCGGTCGACCCCCTTCTACAGTCTAGGTTTTATAACAATCTCTAAAATTATTCCATTAGTCTCCTTACCAGTAAGGGAACATGTATGACACAGTTTTTAGATCATTTCACTTTGAGTTTGGAATAAGATTTCCTAAAAAATATATTTTTTGGGCTCTACTTTATGGAACTCCATATTAAAGGTTGAATAAAACACTCTGGGTTTTTCACATAAAAACTTTATTTAATGTACAACCGGCCTGATAAACCTGATGATGTTGAAACACACACATCCGTGCCCTAGGTGGAGAGCAAAAAATCCACCTAGCCGAGATTCAAACCTGCAACCTCCGGATTGGCTCTGTTAGAACAGAAGAACATTACCCTGCTGCCATCGAGGCTGGAATTGGTTGTACATTACAAAAGATTTAATGTGGAAAAGGTGACATGTTTTATTCAATCTTTAAAGATTTCCTTATTTAAAGAGTGTCTTTTGGATTTGGAGTGAAAATTTTTTTTCTTAGGTTCTGGTTGGTTTCACAGAAAAAACAATTTACTATTGTTGGATTAAAAAACTTGATTATTGCTTCAATTTGTGGAATGCAGTAAACTACATTATGCTTGCAATTTATTTTTTCTTACAGATATATGAATCGTATGATGACACTGAGATTGGTGCTCTAGAAACTGAGGAAATTGAGGGAGATATGCCTATGGATAATAGTGTCCTTATGCAGTATGCTGATGAATTTGAAAAGGAACATCATAAAAAAGTTGCTCTAGAGGAGGCTAGGGAAGCAGCCCATGGGGATGACGATGAATTGCTGGAGGGAAAGGAAGATGATGAAGAGATAATAGAGTTGGATGTTTCTTCAAAAGATGACATGAAATGGGATTGTGAATCAATTCTTTCCACTTATTCAAATATTTACAATCACCCAAAACTCATTCAGGACAATTTTGTAAGTTTCCAGTTTTATAGAGATTTTCTATTTATAGTCTTTGGATTTAAAATTCTTGTGAGACCAGATTAATTCAGATTAAACTCTGTTAATGTTAAGGGATGATTTCTTTGGATCACCATGTTCATAACCGTTGCTAAGTGATGCAACGTTATCTTGAATTTGGTGACATTAGCATTCTGGTTAAAGCACCCTTGTAGGCATAGATCATTCACTTTTATTTTTTGTATGATAGGTTGTTTGTCATTTGGATGGACCAAAACATTTATTAGATTGTTAAAATATCACTTGTACTTAATGACAAGAAGTATTTATAAATAGTTCCAAAAATGTTACCTCTATAAACCTCTCTCCTTGATCTTCATATAAATAAGTGCCTCACAGGTGAATAGAAATTTTCTAATAGTTGAAGGTTTCCTAAACTTCCTTAAGTACCTAAAAAAATAAAGGAAATGGAGATCACTTGCATATTTCCACAAAAGGAGCACTGAAAACATGACCAATTTCGACGATAATCCTCATCATCTGAATAATGATGATTATCATTGTAACCAGTCATGTTTTTCAGTGCTCCTTTTGTAGAAATATGCAAATGACCTGTATTTTGTTTCATTATGGAATTCCACCAGGAATTCAGTGAATTTCACCAAAAAAATATTTAAAAAAGGCGAAGTCATTAGGAGATGAAGTACATAGGTAAAAGGAAAATTCAGGAGTTTAGAACTCCCCATGAAATTTAATGAATTTTATGAAGAAATTTCTCATTTTTCTAGCTTCTTTTCATCAAAAATATATTTTTAACAGGTTCAAGAGCAAAATGTATTATCATACTACGTAATTCTAATTCCTCTTTATGGGCCAATATTTTAATATATTTACACTAAAATTACTTTTGACAATTGTTAATGCTTTATATTTGAATGTAAGGCAAGCAAGAATGCAATCAAGATTTCAGCGAAAACTGGTGTGCCATTGGGAGTGCTTCGAGGTGATCGGAACAGTGGTCTCACCCCAAAAGGCCTTGCAGCACTGGATAGAGCATATGCTCAAGAGAAGAGGAACAATGATGATGAGACAGTCTCAGTTGCAACATCAGCAATTTCAAGATTGTCATTTCGGCCCCAAGGGGAAACACCAGAAGAGAGGAGGCTTCGTAAACAGGCAGTCAAGAATTACAGAAAGGTATCCATAAATTCTAAAAATTCTTACATTGCAAATTAGGAAAAGGGGGCATATTAAAATTACCATAAATGCTGAAACCTCACTGACCCCATTCATTTTATTTATTCATGTAAGTTTATTTATTGACTTTGAATTCCAGGAACCATGCAATCCGTTCTTAAGTTATGAATACTTTTAAAATTTCGTGTTTACCCATAGTCTATAAAGAGAGATGCTTTTAATAGAAGATAAACTAAATGCTGTTAAAGATGTTAATATTGTCCAGTAAGATGTGGTGGATGTTTACAGGGTGATATGAAGTTATCACTTTTCTCTAGCATTAGGTCCTTACAACATCATTGAGCTGAAATGCATTTTGGAACAAAGGTACAATTCTGTAGAAAAGCGGTACTTTAATTTCACCCTTATTTAAGATGCTCATGGTAAACTGCCATATAACCAGGATGTCAATTTGAGGGGAATATGACATCACACTATTTTGATCTTATGGTAGATTATACTCTCTTTACAAAGAAAATATGTTCCTTATCTTAAAACAATAAGAATTTTTTAGTTAGATTTCAATAAATTCATTTATGTAAAAGTTCTTTGATAATATTTTTAGTTCTTAGCTTCATACTCAGCAAAATAAAGTTTATTTTCAACAGTGGAAAATTACCATCTTCTTATCATTATAATGTTCGAATTCCCACCATATCGCACCTGAAACTGCAATTTGGTCACATTTAGTGTTTAAAAATGGGTCTTACTGGACACATTAACTCTTGAAAGACTTAATTATTAAATGCCTTTAGTAAATATGTTGCATTCATTCTTATGAAACATGCATTCATGGGAGGATGACATAAATCATAAATAAAATAACAATTGTGACAAAATTGTTAAATGGAGTTCAAAAGGAAGGGGGGGGTGGGAGCATGTGAAAGTAGAGGGTTGTTTAGTGACATACAAATATCAAAATGTGTCCAAAGGTTAGAACCATTTATAAACAAAATAAAAATGAACAATTTTTTGTTGTGATATTAAAACAATTGAGCCAAATGATTAAAAATCACAATGTCATGAAAATGAAATAACAATTTAATGAAAAGTTGGCTCTTGAGCTCTAGTGGACGATGAAACGTCCTGTATTTTTTGCAATATGTAAGTTATACAGCTGTCATTAACACTATTAAACTTGGGAGGAAAATTAGTTTTTTCAAAGAAACAGGTCCATACTAATTATATCAGTTTGAAAACAAAATTCAGCTTTTACCTTCTGGAGGAATACTTTGCCTGTATTTCAGGTGCTCCATATTTTCAGTGTAAAACATAAAAGCTTTAGTATTTTAAAAATATTTATGAACATAGTGTTGAGTCAAGTACCTGACTGTTGTCTCTCTTCCTTCCAGGAGAGAAGGATGGAGAAGAAGGCAAACACACTTGCCTTTAAAGAAGAAAAGATGAAGCAAGAGAAGATTCTCCTGAATAACAAACAGAATATTTACAATGTAAAAATAATCTGAAACATTAACTATTGGAAGTAAAAATTATTTTTTCTTATGCCTTTGGTTTTATTAAAAAAATGGTCTACAAAAATAACCTCTCGCTGTCTGTTGCACACACACACTTGCACACAAAAATTTGCTGTTTATCACGCTTTGTTGTTGTTTTGACATTAAATTACTTATTGATCTGCTTTGTCCCATCAGCATTAACTTCAATTCACTTGAGTGTAATGGAATTGTCATTTCCTGATATCAGGATCTTGGAGATTTGGCTGTCAGGTTTCGTATGGCAACAATATTTTTTTTTATTTAAGCTTACCTGCCCCTCCAAAGATCTTGCAAGCTATTAGTACGTTGAATCAAAATTATACACTGGATTGGTTGTCAATATAGTAGCTGAAACAATTCTCTTAGTCTGCTTCCCTTTGCTTTTTGAAGGATAACTTTGATTTCACTTCTAACAGGACAGGTGAACTTTTAAATCATTCTAGGTAAATATTTCCACAGGTTTTTAACTTAAATAAAGCCCAGTCTCATAATTTCACTTTTCCAGATAATATGTCATCATATATCTGCTCTGTAAGTGGAACAAATTGCTCTTTACTGAAAATGAATAACTTATCTTTGATGAGTCTTGGATTGTAACCATCAGCTTGCAGGTCCTTTTTCTTCAGCTTGTATGTCCCTGTAATTTCAAGACAAATATTGAGATTAATGTGACAGTCGTAATTCAAAGAAACATGCTTATAAATAATGTTTTTCACAAATTCAAACTTTTTTGTTTCAAGTTGTTTGTAATCTTTTATGATTATCTATAAATTAGTCTTAAAGACTGCCTCAACTTGGTCACAAATGAAAACTTCATGCTAAGGCACTTTTTATAATTTCACCATAAAAATTGACTTCATTTCCATTTTATTAAATAATTATCTTGTATCAATTAGACTTTCCAGATGCCAATTTGGTAGGAATCATAATAGACTAATGAATACTTGTTTTCATTAATAATAGTATTCATTAGTTTATGTTATCATGCTAGTATCAGGGAATATAATCTGATCTGGGAATGTAAACTGATCAATACAAAAGATTTTCCACACATCCTCATTGCCAGAGGGAATTACAACAACATTGAAATATAAAATTAATTCTGCTTTAGTCTAAAAGAATGGTTTTAGGAGGCTAAATAATGTTTGTAAAATTACAAGAAATTATTTCAATTTCTATCATTACAAATAAAATATTTACTCATCTAATATCATTATTATAAAAGTTATTGACATAACACATTATCATTGCCCTGCCAAACGGCAGGGCAATCACTCAGCTCTGTCTGAATCGGTGAAGTATTATTAATGCTTTGTCATGATTTCGTGAGGGTTAGCCCACTGGGCCAGGGCTAATCGTAATTTCATTGTTTCATTTTTTGTCTCATCATCATGTTTCTGTCGCTGAGAAAGTATTTTTTCATTGTCATCAGTTAGATCATAGATTCCCCCCTCTCTGACTTTCAGCTAATCCCTTCTCTTGCTTGTCGATGAAAAAGGGACCTGAAAAGGGGACCTTCTGTTGCTTGGCAGTCTCTTCCTCCTGGCCTGACCTTCAACTAATACCACTAATACCTTTTCCTGCATTGTCTATAAGTCTAGCTCACCACTCCATATGTTCATTTATTCCGATCGATCAGCTATAAGGACAAAATAGCACCATGAAATGACAGACCAGCCATTCCCCAGAATTGTCTGTGGCATAAAATCACAGTCTCTTCACATAGAATCACCACAAAGTCTCTCATAAAGCCTTCCTTACAATTTAAATTGGCGAGGCATGACAATGTAATGAGTGTTTGAATCCTGTGAGTTGTGCAACCCGAAGAACACCCATGCGAATCTACTCGCTATAGCGATAGTGACCACTCGTAATAAGCGGTGGAACTCCCTATGTTTAAACACGTGGACCAACTAATGCTAAACGATCACTCGCAAGAGCGATACTCTCGTTATAAGTCATACGCGCTATAGAGGACTTCTACTGTACTTTAATCGATGACTGTCATTAAAATCGACGTGAATATTCCCGATTTTGTTGCAGTGTCATAAAGTTCTGCAGTTTAGTTTCATAAAAACAAAAGGCTACTTATGCCAGGGACCAAAAGGCTTTTCGTAAAATCGTTATATCTAATTTACGTAGTATCAAATAATAACTCCATAAGAATACAAAGAGGGACGGTCGGGACCGCTTTATCACTTGCATAAAATCAAATTTTTTGTAAAATCGGAATATGTAAATCGAGATTCTACTGTATATATATGTGTTGGCTCAAATTAGTATCCAATGAGTATTTTGGGTATATTATATAGGATTCACAATAAGAGATATACTGTACATGTCAATCAAAAAACCTTAAATGGCCCTGCGAACATTATTTTTTAGTGGATTTCTTCTTACATAACTAACCTACATAATTGGTATTTTCTACAGGATTTACTGTTCTTCCTCAGTAATGGATATTAGTGACTGTGACAATATGAAGTTGCTAATACCCCTTGCTGGAGACATTAAACTCACTCCATAATTGGTCTTCTCCTATATTTTTATAGAGCCTTCTAATTCATGCAAAAAGATTGTCTAGTTGTACTACTAGATCTAAGTAAAAGCATGATAGGTCACAAACTCAGTAGAAGCAGTTGAATATATTCTTTTTTCGCTAGGTGAATCATTAATTTTACCCACCAAAGTAGTTTTGTATTAATAAAGTATAAATAAGTACATTTATAGGAAACAAAATATGCTTTCCCTAAGTAATTTCATAAATATTACATTTTAATGTTGTCAAATTCCTTTTTTGTAATTATTATTTTGATGCCATTGTGAAAGTTAGAAAGATTTGACCCAAAATTTGCTTCATTACCCTAACATTATAATCATATTAAATCATAGAGATTCCAAGACATTGGTTATTACACAAGCCTGTTCTGATTTCTGTCCACTTTGGATATGACTATCTTCATATTAAAATATGCATGTTTTTAGAATTATGTTTTCAACTAGCCCTTCTTTCCGAAAATAATTCATGCTGCCTTTTTTAGCTATCATTGTGCATTTTGAGCTTCCTGAAAACAATTGCACCAATTCTTTAGTGTTTCACAAGGTAAGAGATACTCAACTTATCTCAAATATTTTTCTTATGATTTTTTATTTGTTAAGTGTTTGCTTAAAATTAAATGTTCTGAACCCAAGAACATGACATCTCCTAAAGAACATCTGTGTGTCATCTGGGGTTGAGTATGTTTTCCTTTAAAGACTTTGGTTAATGAAGTTGTAACTTTTGCTCACTTTCCAGCTCATTCATGCATGACCTTTGATTTTTGACCATTCTTTTAATAAAAAAGCTTTCACTGGAGATATACCTAATATGTAACGATTAGATCAGTATTATTGGATTTACTAGTTTCTCATGTGTCGACTGGAAAAGTAGGAACTTTGTTCCAGGGGAAAAATTTCATAAGGATTAAGGTCTTGTATAATTAAAGAGAAATTTTCAGTGCATTCACTCTTCTTAGCATCTCGAAGCACCATAGTTCCTTGTTATATTTGTCTTATGTAGCAATATCATCCATTTATTCACATTACATTCATGAAGAGACAATTTTCGCCAGTTCCCATGTATCACCATGTTGTATTCCATCTGTTTGGAATTTTAATTATTCTTTTCCATATGCAATTCGATGAGTAACCATCCTCTCTGTTGAAATTCATTGGAGTTTTAACAATTTTCATGGCTCTTCTAATAATCTCAGGAAGTCTATGGCAAACATTTCAACGTCCTCAAATATTGTATCTGTTTCTCCCCACACTACATTCCTCTGATCTGTGACTGTGGACAGGTTAAACTGTTAATTCTGGTTGCCCACTGGTGTCCCTTCATGCACATGTTCATTGACCTGCAGATTTCGCCAATGTAGAATTTCCTATAGGAGTATGGTACTTGGCATACTCCCTCATGTAACCCATGTGAGATGTTGTCCTTCGGTTCATGTAGTGTTGGCTATCTTGGTCACTAAGTTGAATGTAGTGAAGACATTGTTTGACAGACAGACCGTTTTCTCAAAATCCTGGAGATCCTCTGAGGTTCCATAGTCAAACAATATATGTATGGAGAAATGCCTTGGGTTGAGATCAGTCTTCTCTATCTTCTTCTCCAGTCTTTTGTGGGTAGCTGGCAATATCTCTTCTTCACAGTCCATTTTGTGACCATCCCTCTTTGTAGCCATTTCTTTGTGGTACAGCTGTCTGGTATTTTTTCTTGGCCACTGTGTCCACACCCGATATCCTGTAAGTTCAATTCATGAGTGTCACCATTAGTGAAACCTGGCAGGTGTAATGATGGGTTGTTAGTTCACCGCATGGATGAGTCTCCCATTACTCTTCCATTTGACAAGGACGTCCAAGAAGGGTCGATGTTTTCCTTCTACTTCTTATATGGAGAAATGAGTAGTTTGGGGTTATCTTAGAGACTTGTAAAATTCTTCCTAGCTATGTGGCTAAATAGCAAAGTTTTCAACAATATACCTTTGTTTAATGGACATATATAGGATGAGTGGTTAGTGTGTGATTTTTGATGGTAAGACCTTTTCTGTGTGGAGAATGTGATAGTTTTCTTTGTTGTCATGATCTTATTGTCAAGTGTTGAAATCTTATCTAAGTTTCAGCTACAAGGTCTCTGAGGCATGATTGTCAGGTTCTTAATTCCTTGGGATTATCTTGATACGAAAGTTCATGGAATAATAGTGATATAGGAAATAGTTTCCGGCGTGACTTCGTGGAACTGCTTCATGA
>WURS02320541.1:0-18189 GCA_011762765.2 Rhinocypha anisoptera
TAAAATCTTTTTAATGAAACGATCTATTTTCAATGCATTTGCAGATGGATTGATACAACTACTTCATGGCTCATTTTTGCCTACTTTTGGTGCCGTTATAAATGCCGAAAGAGGCGAATTTAAATGACCATCAGCCATAATGAGTGTGCGTTATAGCGAGAGATTTTTCGTCATTTATCAGCTCTAGTTATAGCAGACTTCTACTGTAATATGAGGTGTGAGATTGACACCAGAACCCTTCTTCCACCTAACCATGTAAAAGGTTAACATTGTATTAAAATATAAAATAAAAACCTGAACATAACCATAAAAACATAATCCATTAATTATTAGATTAGAATGTGATTACATTAAAAACATAGCTGTTCTTTTCTAATCATGTTTGTTTCTTGTCTGACAGTTATGCACATCTTGGTTAGTAATAAGATTTAATTAAGACTCAAATTTTTTGAGGTGCATATTGACATGTTAGGTGAATGTGAAGTGGACAGAGAGAAAAACGAATTAAGAAGTTTTGAGAATGGTAGGGGAGGAGAGGCGTTCACTGTGAGAGATCCGAAAAATTCAGGAACGGTGGATGGAAGGGGTACTCTAACAGGCAATGGGTTGTTTAAGGTTGTAATAGAGGGTACAATGTTGGTTAAGCAGGGTAGGAGTAGGAAGAAAATAGGGATATTGGACAGAATGATAGGGGGTAGGAAGTACGCAGACTTGAAGAGGGATTATAGTTAGATGTTATGCGGCCAACCTAAGCTCAGACTCATCAAAAATCTACCTTATCAGTATGTTACCCTTCATCGTCATCATTGACATGTTACATATAAAGTCATGATAATGGAAGAATTTGTAATTTTAAAAATATATTTCAGCATCTGTCTTGTCTTCTAGCATTTCACATGATTCTAATGTTCCATGCTTGTAGTTCAAAGATAAGTAAAGTTTTAGAGGAATCCTTCCATGCCATATTTTTATCTAATGCATATGTATGCATCGCATAATGCAGTATCTGTGTAGATGTTTGTAAGAGTGATTGTCCTGATTAAGTGGCATCCAGAGATTACTGATAGGAGAGAGAATCAAAATATGAGTGTACCAATTTAATATTTCGTTAATATCAATGCCAAGTACCTTTCTATCAGAGGGACTTCTTAGGTATCAGTCAATAAATTTCATAAAAGGGTTATGGTTAGAGATGGGACATTTGAATCTTCGAATCCCTCAAATATCTCCTCTTTTTCAAATTCTCAAATGTCTTGAATTTAACCTTGAATCCGAATACTTGAAAATTAGTCTCTTTCACCCTCTATCACATGGGAATTCCTACTCTTTTTCAGACTTACCGCCACCACCGTGGCCATAATCAATAACATGGACAGAATCAATCAAATTGATACTTAGCGTGAGCGATAAAATTGTAGTTTCCTTGCTTTCGGTATCAAGTAAAAGGATAGCTCATCTCATAATTGTTTTTTTAAAGAAAAGCCTGAGACAAAAACGTTTTTACGCTTGCAGTCACAGTTTTTAATTGACTTCTCTCTCTAAAATTAATATTTGGATCCAAATAAAATTTAAGATTTCAGGGAAAATAAATATATTTGGATTTGATAATACGATGATATTGGATGGATAAAAATATCTGGGGAAAAGTAACCTTTTAGAGTCTTTAATTTGAGATTATACCGATGGAAAGATATGATTCAGATTCGAAATAGGATTCCAAGGAAAATTTAATATTTGGATTTGAGAAAAACTGGATTCGACTCATCTCTAGTCATGATCAATTTTTTTTGTGTTTGATGAAATGCCACACAAGAAAATTAGTGATGCGTACTTTTCTACAATGTATAATTTTAAAATGAATATATTCAATTTATTAACCGTATTTTAAATAATTCACCTGTGTATATGATTGTGAGAGTAGCACCATGAAATATTAACCACTACAAACTTACAACTTTAATAAGTTTTTCACAATTATTTTCAGGTGAAGATGAAACTTCAGCCAACTTGGATACCACGGAGGCATACTCGAACGGGGTCAGCTTCACTCCGTTTTTATCCATTTGTTCAAGTAGTTTGAGCAGCGGCTCCTCCTCACCTCTCATGATGTGACCTTTGACCAAGGAGGCATACACACTGCTCACAATGTCCACCTGCCTCTCTTTCAAGGACATCACAATTTCCTCAGCTTCCAAAAGTTTCCTGTCGACACACAAAACATGCATATGATGGAATTAATTATAACGCCATTAATAATTACAGGCCAGTGTCCTTATTGAATAATTTGTCTAAAATCTTTGAGTCTCTAATGGGAAAAAAAAGGCTTATGAAATATGCCATTAAAAATAAAATTATAAACATGGAACAATTTGGATTCTAAGAGGGAAAAGGTAACAATGATGCTATTGCAGCTTTTTTGGAAAAGAATAACACTTCATGGGACTCAAATTAATACCCTGTGGGTGGATTCAATGAACTTTCAAGAGCATTCAACACTGTGAACCACGAAATTCTGTTAGGTAAATGTGAATGTTATGGAATCAGAGGAATTGCTCACAAATGACTACAATCCTACTTGAAGGATAGGAAACAGATGGTAGAGGTTAGTGGAATAGGAGTCAATAACATTGTGAAAAAATTACCTATCACCAGTTGAAACAATACATATTGGGGTGCCACAGTGTGGCATCCTCGGACCACTTTTATTTTTACTATATATCAATATCTAGGTATATTAAGAACAGAAATTAATAATGTATGCAGATGATAAGTCTCTAGCATTGAGTCATAGGGATCCAAAGTTGTTTAAAGCCAAGATCGAGAGCTCACTAATACTAATGAAAAAATTGTTTAACATAAACAAACTATCAGTAAATATACAGAAGACCAATTATATTCAATTAAAAAAAAGGGGGAGGTACCTCAGTTAGACCTCTTCTTAAACGATCAAACCATAGAGGGTATACAGCACCAAGTTTCTAGGCTTGACTATTGATAAGTCTTTAGATTGGGAGATTCATATTAAGGTACTATGTACTACACTAATATGGTGCTTTGGCAGCAAAATGACAGTGAATGTGTCAAAGTTCAATAAAATTACTTTTCATCACTGTAAATCCCCTATTTCTCATGGTTTTCAATGCATGGTGTATTGACAAGCAAAAGAAACTTATGACTAGAGCACTACACTAAGTAGAAACTGATTTCGTCAAATGTGATATGGCAGCAGGTGAAGGGATTGGAAGCTGGAGGAAAAGTAGATGGGGGAGATTGTACTGAAAATTAGAATGAGTTGCTGATGCCTGTTTGACACAAAGGTAAAATTTTATGTAATGCTATCAATGACATTAAAAAGTTTTCCTTCCAATTGCCTTCTTCTTGAATTCTACATATAATGGCCATGAACTGAAAATGTGTCCTAAGTTACCCAATGAATGATAGGTGTTATACTAAATTGCTTTGTGCCAATATGGCATGTTTGTTGCTATTGATAGTAACAAACATGCCGTGAATAGTAAAATCACTCATGTAAATGTGGAAATGAAATTTGGCGTATCAAAATAGACCAAATCTAGGAATGATATCATGCACACGACTGGTTGAGAAAATAAAACCTTTAACAACAAATTAGTAAGTTTGTAGGGGAAGCGGGGGAAATTTTCCTGTCTGATATTGAGCGTTTTAAACGACCCACAAAGTCTCCTAAATTTATTTCAAACTAAACTTATGGCCATGAACTCATACCCAGTATGTTCATCCCTTTTAGTGTAGTAGTATTTTTGTTTGTAAAGTGCTTCAACGGCTGTGGTCATTTCGCACCTCTTCAAGTCATAGAAAAAACCTATCTGGACAAACACAACACCCATACCCTGGGCAGGACTCAAACCTGCAACCTTTGGGTTAGCTGGCGAATGTGGTACTCACCAGGCTCATCCCTTTTATATGCTACATTTTAACTCATTTGAATGTTCTGAAATAAAATTTTCCTTTGACTATTTTATACAAATTTAGACACCATATAAAGCAGAGAGGAATATTTATCAATTTAATTGGCTTCACACCAAAATAGACCAACTCCCTAATAAGAAAAGTTTATATGAGGTAGTAAATATGCTCACCCTTGCTCTGCCAGAACTGACACCAATGTTTCATGGAATTCAGGTCCATCACTAGATTTCAGTTCTTCTAAAACATAATTCAAATGCTCTTCAGGTTTCTCAGATAAATTAACACACCTTAGAAGCATTATCAAAGTTTCTCCATCAGGAACAACATTAAGACTCTTCATTTCTGATAAAAAGTTACTAGGGCAAACAGGGTTACGGTTTTCCAAGTTGGTTTTCAGTAATGCTATAAAGTGTCCATTTTCCAGGTGAATAGCTTAAAATAAAGATTATTATTAGATAATATTTTTTAGGGTTGAAGACTGCAGTTATTACAAGTCTGTATCGCTCCAATATTGAATACATTATCATATGTAAATGAAATAATCCAATGAGATATTATATGAGAAAATTAAGGGCAATATTCCTCATCTTATCATTATTTGCATCGTATCCCAAACAAATGTAAGAAGAAAACTTACTGGAATTACATATTTTTTCCCAAACGGCTTTACCCAAGGTTCTTCTCGTTTTCAGACTTTCATTTGCCAGTAAAGAACCACAGCAACGAATCAAAAATATAACATCTAAATCCTTTGGAAATATATCTTTTAGGCTTCCTTTCAACGCTAATTCTATGTCAGACTTTTTTGACCTGTTAAATTTATTGACAGCTAACTCCAATCGCCGTAAGGCAGACACGGCTACTTCTTGCTCTGATAAATGATTTACGACCCATTGCCTGAAGTGATATCCAAAACATGTAAAAAAGTTTGAAAATGTGATATAGCAAAAATCGTACTTCCAATTAAAAAATAAGTAACATTATCCTGAAAGTACAAGCATGTCATATGAAAATTGTACCTTTGGCTATCAAAGAATGTCCTTCCTCCGTGGACGTTCCTAATACTAAAATCAAATAATTTGTGATAAAATTGGGTCTTAGTCAACACAGCTGAATGGAAATCGAAGGACAAAAGGTCTCGCCGGCCAACATGAAATAACCTTTTACTAATATAGTTACATGCACATGATGCACAAAGTTTACCCCCCAGTGATACACTCATCCTTCACTGCTTAACCAAATCGACTTAACAAATAAACAGGCTATTATTAAATACTGTCAAAAAATTATAAGTTCTAAAGCCATGCCGGTAAAACATTTCATTTCCTCCTTTCCCTGCGCTTGGGAAATTCGGATCTATTCTGTTTTTTGTAGGGCTCGATCGGCTGTTTTCTCGGAGGGTAATGAAATTGCATTGAAACGTCCAACTTGTTAGCAATGTGCTCTGTCAACGAGGAGGATTTAGATATTGCTAACCTGAATCTGGAAAAACTTAAAACAGATATGTAAGTGGATTAGTGTGCTATTCCCGTAAGTTACATCATATGTCACGAGTAAATTATTATTATTGCTACAGTAGAGTAGCCATATTTTTTGCGATAAACGGAACACTCTCATGTACGCAATGAAAAACTAAGAACTTTTATGTAGCATACTTCTCCTCATTCAACCTTCATTCCCTCTAAAATGTGTGGTCTCTCGCCCCATTCCCCACTATACAAATGTTTCCTTTTCTTTCTCTTCCTTCAGCGATCTGCTATTTTAAAATCTCAATCCTCCTTCGATCTCATTCAAATTTACTCAGCAACTCCTCCCTGTGTTGAACTTGTTTCGCCTACATTCTTTTATGACTTGGCAATGAAGACCATGATTTTGTTTTTGATGGGATCAGTCAATAAGATTATCCACCCTTGAGGTTTTTCATTGATTTTGCACTTCTCCCAACATGAGAAGAGATTGTGCGTACGATATTTACAGAGGATCTTAGAGGCATTTTAATTCAATCCATGGGATGAACTGGTGCAGAAATTTGACAAAAACCAGATCGAATTTTTTTCTTTATGAACATTAACTCTCATTAGTTTTGCATAGATGACATCTTGGCATCATTATTTCACAGATCGGCATCGTTTTGATAAGTTTTTCGTGGCAGTATAATATTTGATCTTCCTTTGCAATTATATCCGTTTACTTAAAAACAGAATTGAATTTCATTCTTGTCCATGAAAAATATCAAATTTGTACTCATTTTCATAACTTTGTTTCAGTAAGGACTCATCTTGTAAGAAATGCACCCAAGAAAAGGCTTCAGTTGTACTCAGAATGAAAGATCCCTACTGTCGGTGAGTGTGATTTAGAAGGCATATACATTTTATTTTTAACATACGGTCAATTATTTATCTTGCTCAACAATTTTTTAGGGACTGTTTTTTGAAATATGCCACACACAAGTTTCGAGCAACCCTTGGAAAGTCTAAATTGGTGAGACCCAACGATCGAATCCTGTTGGCAACATCTGGGAGCCAGTCTTCAATAGCACTTCTTCACTTGGTTGCTGCAGGCTTGTCAGAGCAAAATAATAAGAGATTTTTATTTACATCATTGGCAGTGTACATAGATGGTATTTGTAGATTTTAAATGAGATGTACATTACTTGGAATTTGTATCATTACAGTGAAATTCACGGGCAACATTATTCTTTTAACGTTTACAGAAGGGGCTGTGACTGGGATTCCGAGAGATGAACGTCTTGAAGCACTTAAAACCATTGCCCAGCAGGCAGAGGATTTCAGTTTCCCATGTTACACATTGCAGTTATCAGATGCATTAAATCTGAAAGCCTTAAATATATGTAGAGTAAATTCAAAGGCTGAAGGCCTGAATGAAAACAGAACAGATGTTGGTGATGAGCAGTTAACCACTCTATTTGGTGCAATTAAAAGTTTAACTTCGAAAGAAGATCTCTTGGGCAAACTTAGGTCATGAATCTCACTCACACTTATTAAAATGTTATTATCTCAGCCCTGACATGATGATGCTTTTTAATCAATTTGATATTATGGGTCAATAATGCTATTCTCTTCCTCTTCAAAAACAGACAAAATCTTCTCATAGCTGTTGCCAAAGAGTTGCATTGCAACAAAATACTATTGGCTGATAATGGATCTCTACTTGCTGTTAAACTAATCACAAATATTTCTCTTGGGAGAGGAGCTCACATGCCCTGGGACACTGTAAGTAAATAGTTTATGGATAAGTAAGCACAAAGAGTCCTCTTAATATTAAAAACGTTTTTGTTTCATCCAAACCCTCTGTCTTCTTCAAAGACAGTCTGCCTTTCAACTCTGTTTTTATTTATGAAATATTGAATATACTAAAAGGTTTATCATTTCTCAACCTACCATGAACCTGAAAAGTATCACCAGTAGTTTTTGAAAGTTTCCAACTTCATCTGATATGTTAATTTCTGATCAAGTCATGGAAAATCAAAATTATATTTAGAAATGCCATTTCCCCTTCATAATTAACTCAATTAGCAGACAAAACATCAACTTTTAAGGTTGGTCTAGATTTCCAAGGAATGTTATTGCTGACATACTATTAATGATCCCTTGCTTATTATAAATTCATTGTTTATTGGCAGGGTTTTTGTGATGTGCGAGATCCAGAAGTGATGATACTTAGGCCACTGAAAGAGTTTATGGGCAAGGAAATTGCATTCTATTGTGTCTTCAACAGACTAACTGCTGTGACATTACCATCTCTAACTACAAAGGTGAGCATCACCAATTTTCTGTAACAATCTTCAGAACCCTGAGGTGTGTACAGTCCCAGACAAAAAAATCTCACCACTCCTTAGTGACAAAACATAGGACTTCTTCATAGACATGTGCCCAAGATGTGTTTGCATTACATTATCTACTATGTACGGCACCAATTACCATTGAGGGGTAGGATTGGCCTAACTATAAAGGTGGACCATACGGCTGTGGTCTCAATGTTAGGATGATGTCATTGGTACAGAAGCAATTTGACTGATAGTCAGTGGTATGCCATGAAATTTGATGTTCAATATGGAAATTACAATAACTATATTTAGGTTATCTATTTTCAAATATCTCCAAGCTGAAATAATGTTGGATTTTTGTTAGCTACATGCCATTTTGTGAATCACTTGTGATACAATCTTTGGGCCAGTGCTGGGTGGGGACCGTTAGGTATGAAAGGAATAACCAGGATCATCTGCCTGCTCTGCATTATATTTTTCATGACACATTCACTTTCCTCTACCCACATTAAGGGCATTATTAATTTTTTCAATTTTTTAAGCACTAAAATAGTTTTTAAAAGACACATTTTCAAAAAACATGCATGAGCTTTGTGGAATTAAAAGCAGCAAATGCTGTGAGAGTGAAAGGGTTAAAAAAAATGGCAGAAATCAGGATGTTATGGAATATATGTGACGTAAAAAAATTCAAGAATAAATATTGCCAAATAATGGGATTGCGAACACAAGTGTCTGGTAATGTGTGTCAATGAGTTAGTCAGTTTTCACCTTTAAACAAAATACAATACTCTCATTTACTTTGTCACAAGTAGTCTCTGCTTGATTTTGAAAGTTTAGCAAAACTTAAACAACATCCTAAGATAGATTAAAACCATTTTTTCTGAACAGTATGTAATAAAAGAAATTCTACTAGTGCATAATGATCATTGTTTTTTAAAATTTAATCATTAAGACTGGAAAGCGTCATATTCATAATGATTATTATTATTATCACTGTAATACCATTAGTTATTTCACAGGCACCTCGAATGGCTAGCATTGGACGGCTGACGGAAGACTTTCTGTTTGGGCTGCACTCAGATTTCCCCTCCACCTTTTCTGCTGTCA
Source organism: Rhinocypha anisoptera (assembly GCA_011762765.2). Lineage (NCBI taxonomy): Eukaryota > Metazoa > Arthropoda > Insecta > Odonata > Chlorocyphidae > Rhinocypha > Rhinocypha anisoptera. The sequence goes on from WURS02320541.1 coordinate 8,843, forward strand.
TAAAAACTGGAGATAAGTTGACGATGCCCTCAGAAGGGCAGGAGAGGTGTATCCTTTGCAAGGTTAGTAGGAAATTTCCAATACCAATGGTGTGCTGTCTATTTAAAGTAAATTTCATGAGTTTCCAGTCATATTAATAAAATAGAAAAAAAAAGAGAGGCAGTGTTTAAAAAAATTAATACAATATGTCTGTCAGTCATATTGTCATTTATATTTTGTAGAATCTGAAATGATTCCTTGTATTGATTCCTTAAATTCTGTACATTTAATAATGCTAATGGAACACATATTTATTTTAATAGGTAATCCCAAAACATAAACTGAGGCAATTACCTACCTTGGTTAAAGCATGTGAGATGTCTATATCTAATTATGTATTATTAATAGGAATTTCAGAAAAAATTGTGTGACCAGTCTCTGTCAGAAGAACATTTGATTGGTGTGCTCCAAATGTTTAATTAAAAATGTAGCAATCTTCTAAGATCCAATGGTAATAATCCTTATTTATAAACCACAATCTAAGGCATATTTAAGCCTGCAGCTAGGTTTTGCAAAATTCATATACTCTTGATGTGTGAAATTCACTGAGGAGGCTGTCACCTAGTGGAATTCCATAATTAAACAAATATAGGTTGTAGCTTTTATATATTTCCGCAGAACAAAAAGATTAGGTACGACTGGTTTTGAATGATAATCGTCATCTCATATTCTGACAATGACGATTATCGTCTGAAACCAGTCGTGTTTAATCTTTTTGTTCTGTAAAAATATATTAACGCAAAGCTGTGGGATAATACGTTCATGTACATACAACTGCCACCTTCGAACCCTCCCACTAGACCCCCTCTCCCAATTTGATGGGCCGTCCTTTCCGAAAAGGTTCGAATGGTCACACTTTCCCATTTTTCCGGAATAGTGTGCCCCTTTGAAGTGACAGTTCACAACCATTGGGTGAGTTTGACGAATGAATTCCATCTGCTGAGATTCGGGAAATTGTTTTGTGACCCACCCTCGTCATTTTCCTTAGTTTTCGCAGAGTTTCAGCAGAATGCTGGTTATAAATGAAAGCATTTACGCACTGTTTGGTATGAATTTAATCAGAAATTAACAAGGAAAATAAATATGGAATTCATTTTTCAATATATTCCTGCGTGAAGTATTTGGACTATAGTCAATCATATCTCCACTGGGCTACGAGTTCAGTAAGGGTCATCCCGTGTCCGCCACCTAATAAACCTTTGTCGGAAATAGAAGGAAAGAGTGCCGCAGCTACTTTCCTCCCACACACAGTCGTCACAAAGAAATGAGGCTCCCACAGCTGAGGGGATAAAGCTACAAACTCTATTTGTTTAATCTTGATGGATGGTAAATTAATTAATGCCCTATATATGAACATGCATAAAGTAATTTTCTCTTCATCCTATAAAATTATTTCTCCTGTAAGAATGTGATTTTCCAATATGTTTTAAGACTATTGTTGGATGACAACCATAATAAAAGTCCTATATTCTCGGGCGAATTGAAAAAATTAGCAATATAATTATTTGATTATCTGTATTTTTACTTATTTTAATTATATTACACATCACTATTGATTATTATATGTATGTAGATCTATTTTTTGTTCATGTTCAATTCAATTATGATGAAACTCATATAAACCTATTTACTCTACCTATATGACAGATAATTACTTAGTTAGTTATGGCTATGACAGATAATTACTTTTCCCAAGAGGGACCTTCAATTTAATTACTATCTCTTGGGCTAGTTCCCTTTTAGCTCTTAAGGTATCTTTCTATGTTTTTTTCAGGTCTTGTTGGACCAACGACATCGGGAATGTTCATCTCAGCAAGCAACAAACTTTTCCAAAGAGCTAGTGGAGAAAATTAGTCTAAGGGATGATGTTTTGACTCATGGTTGTGAGGCCAAAATTGGAAATGAAATATCTGACTGTTCAGTAGCTGAAGGTCCTATTTCAAGCAGAATTGGCCATGAAAAAAGGAAAAAGGAAGATAAATTGTGTTATGGATGCCAACTTATTGCAGCAGACATGGTGATTAGTGATTAAAATCCTTGCAAATCTTCAGATTTCTAGAATTAAATTTTACAGTTAAAAATCGATAAAAATTGTATTTACTTCTTTTGCAGGACGATTCAAGTGTATTGCTTGACCGATTTCTATCCACTCCTGCTTTTGAAGAAAAAATGGCTGCTGCTGTAAAAACTAAACCACTCTCATCAGAATCAAATTTTGATGAGAGCATCAGATGATCATAAGATGATGTGATAAATTTCATTGTTTATTTAATTTGAGATATATAATGCAGGTCAGAATTCATAAAATTGTATGTGGTTTCAATTTTATTTTGAGACTATGAAATTTACAGTGATGAAAGTGAGTGTTTCATGTAAACAAAAGAACTTTTGAAATGTTTGAAAGTTGAATGAATGAAGAATGTTTGAAAGAAAGTTTCATCTCAAGGTAGTCACATACTTATAGGTACTAAGTTCTGTAATTCATCAGTATGTATTAATTGTTGTGGGGATATGAAGATGATGCTAGAACACCACTTTCTGTTACTTCAAATGATTCATTTCCAATATAAGTAGAATTTGGCCATATTTCACCCAACTTTCATCAACATTTCACCACTGATATTAGTACTTGATGTAATTATTATGTACAGGTTCAAGGTTTTATATTTATTTGTAAGTTTCAATTAAATATGATTAATGAAAATTCTGTCAATTTTTTAACACTCCTTCCACATGGACTACTTAAAGGCATGATGGGAGGATTTGTGCATTCCTATTGAGTTGTACTAACATGAGTATAGAGTACTATTCCTGTCAGGGTCATCTCCATCTGATATAAAGGATAGGAGTCCGATTAATGATGTTTTTCAGTGAAGTGGCTGCAAAGTTGTCAGATCCCCAGAGAAGTGGTCATTCAAGTGATGATGTCATGTAAAAAAACACTAGTCAGGAAGTGGAAAGCCACCATTATTTTACCTGGAAATGTGATGGTGCAAGGAAAATGAATCTGGTCTCAATCCACCGGGCAGCTCATTCCAGCCAGTGGGAAAGGCAAGATTTATACAGGCATCCCTTAAAATCCTTAGCTGTCATGAAATGGATAAGCAGAAAAAGAAATTCACTGAAGTAGTAAGCACATAGGATGATTATGAAGGCAGGAAAGTTAGAAAATATCAAACAAGGTGAAGTGGTAATGCAGTGATGTATTGGGTGGGGGACTCAAATTCAAGGTCCAATAAGGGCTCTTGGATAACACCAGCCAAACTCATGCTAAGTTGTTTTCTGGGTGCCAGACCTTCCTGGAAAACCACAGGGAAAGAATTTACCCCCTTTACCTGTGAGTTTTAAACCTGCCTGATTTTTTATAGTAATTTATTGTACAAGAGCATGTACGGGCAACTACCCAATGATTAGAAGTAAATAAAACATACAGATAGTATAAGTGATATAAGTATATAATAAAGAATTAAGATATATGAGGAATACAATAAACACATAAATAATAATTATAAAGAATGTCATTATAGAAAAGCTTAAGATATACAGTTACTCAACTATCTTTTAAGGTTTTTTATGCTTTATTAAAAAAATATAAACTTCCAAGGGAAGATTATTTTCTTCGTTAAAATTCCAGCAATTGGACTTCGTAGTTTGTTCGTTAATTGTTTGATGAGGTTTGAAAAGCAATTCATTCCAATAGATCAGGACTTGATACCAAATTATTTAAGTTTATAAGGAACAAAATATATATGCCTGGATAATAGAGAGACGATATACCTAAGTAATAATATGTATCAATGTAAGAGATATTGTTAGGAACAGCTCCACATTTTACGCATGCAAAAATCTTACAAAATGCCTTCGTATTTTCAAGATATTTCATGATAAAATATAATAATAATTTATTGAGCATCAATTGAAGTTCTGTCATTTCATGATAAACGTTATAATAAGTTACCGGGACAAAAATTAAGGCTGTCCCGTCGTTCGATTAACTATTACGTGTAGTAGAAGTGCAGCCTAAATGTTAATTACAAAAAAATCCCATTGTAAATATAACACTAGGTCTTCAATTCCAACTGACTTGTCGTAAAAATGTCCCTTTAAATACGATTTATTTGAGCAAGACACTAAATAAACGGGGAAAGCTCAAATTCTTTCCCTTTACTGATCATTACTGATCTTACAAATGCGTCTGAATTGCAGATAAGTATGTCAAAAAAATTTGGCTGACTCACGACACTTGCATTCTTAAAGAGAAACATAAAAATATTAAATGGTTTATGAATTTACTATCATTCACAATAAATAGATTTTACCCATTAACATGGGAGAATTTTATTGTGCAATTAAATTGCATTGAGCGACGGATATTTTCAGGCCTCGAGATAGCCGTGATCGTATAGTGGTTAGTACTTTGCGTTGTGGCCGCAACAACCCAGGTTCGAATCCTGGTCACGGCAGTGTTTCAAACACTGAAACGGCAAGAGGCATTTTTTTGCAGTTTTTTGTCATGACATTTTTGAATATGTAATTAATTTTTGTCACAAATGAGTTTATGACATAGAAAATTTTTTCACGCAGAAGGCATGAAAAAAGTGATGAGTCCTATTTGTGGGTTATTTTTTAAAAAAAGAGACGGTACCGTAGGCAGTTTTTATTATCCACCCACCAATACACCGACTCAATCTGATAGAATGTCACTATTATTGCTAATTTTCCTGACTCAGAGGAGTTATTCCAGGGGAAATCCAAGCGCGTGTTATAACGTCGCGTTGATGGAATATGGTTAAGACATTTCATTTTAATATGAGTGCGACGGGCAGCATGTGAATATTTTATTTATTTATAATAACATTGCGAGGTGGCATGGTTACATAATATTAAAGAGAGAAAAAAAGAAATAAATAAAATATAAATAAAATTTAGTTTAATATTTTAGCGAGAAAAATTTCTTGATTCAATTTTTAAAAGAGGTAGCATTTCGTCGTAATACTCGCAGTTTTACCACTTATGCTGGCAATTTGTTAAATATAATTTTTTTAACCCGATTTAAAAAGGAATACTTGGAAATGTTTGTTTTTGGCGCCTTAATTTCATTTTTAGGGGTGATCGTTTTTCCCAAAAAAGTTTGGTTTATCTTAAAGTCCTAACATCAAAACTTTCAAAAAGCTCAATAAATAAATTTGCTTTCAAATTCACCTTCAAACTATAATTTAAAATAGTATTCTGTATTAAACAAATTTATTGTAATCCACTTCTATATAAACTACACCTTTACCTCAAGTCGTTATATTAAAGAATAAATGAAAGTAACCTTAAAAAGAAACTCTTATGACGGAGGTAGGTATATGAATGGATAACAAAGGTACATTAATCTACCTTTGTGTATAATGATCCTCAATGTAATTACATTGTGGATCATTGATTAAGAGACAGATTCCTCTAAAAACACAGCCAAATCCTTTGGGCTTCAAGAACATGCTCATACTAACCAAGCTTAAAAATTTAAACTCAAAATAAAAGGGTATCTAATCCTCGTTTATAAAATAGGTTTCATAGAATTGAAATATTATATAAAAAATTAAATTAAAAATTTGACCTAAAACAATTATGTTAAAACAACTACAAAACAAAAATAATCTATAGCACTAATTGGATTCTGGCACAATATTAACAAGAAATTCACAATTTACAATATCTAAGATAACTTGAAAAATAATAAGAATGAATACAAACTTTATCATTTAGAAATCAAAATTAGTATAATAACAAAATTTTAAAAAATTATCTCAAGGATACAAAGTTAACCATCATAATTTTATAAATAATTCATATAAATTAAAGTATTATCTCCTCAAATAGTAAAAAAAAATTCCCCCTCCTCCAATTGAAATTTTGTTCAAAATGGGTCTTTCAATCAAAATATTTAATCAAAATTAAGAAATGACTACAGAAAAAACATTATTATTAAAATAACAACCAACAAAATTATACTAATAATTAATACATATTTAATTATATAATAAATAATAATATTTAATATATTAAATTGTAATTTTATTTAATTAAATGAATAATGGTTAATATAAATTAATTTATAGTAATATGTAAATTATAAGTACAATTTATATATTTAGTATCTATACAATAAGGTTTTATAATATAATAATTAATAAATATTTATTTAATTATATAATATACAATAATATCCAGAGGCCGTGGTAGCCCAGTAGGTAGAGTGTTTGGCTACTGACCGGGGGACCAGGGTTCGAGACCCTGGTTCCTGATTGATGACACCGGACACCTCTGGCTAAACCCAAGCTGAGTCATTTTACGGGTACCACACCTTCGTGAGAAACCATAGGCGGCACAGGGTAATGAACTGGCCCCTCTACCCTGATGTGTGAATTTCCACATGCCGTGGGCTTAGTACTTCGTAGGTGAGCTCTACCGTCACTTAACACACCAACCTTCGGGTTGCATACTGTGGTTAATAATTTCTAATATCTAGAATTTTAAGTACTAGAGAAGTAATTTTGATTTTTTTCTTTTTAATTTAAGCAAATTACCTGTTCGACCTGAAGTTACTCTTTTCCCTGAAATTGATAAACAACAATGAAAATGATCTCTATGAATCCAACAATTCGACTGCAAATTTGAACTACTCTTCAAGGGCAAGAGGAGTTATGGTTTTTGTAAAATGTAATGTAGAACATGCTATTTTGACATGTAACTTACCCCCTGCTAATTCTCTAATAATAAATCTTACGTTCGGATCCTTAGTGTATGATCTAATTGCTGTTTACAGATATCGAAAAACGTCGTTATTCCAATTCGTGTTAAAATTTGAACCTCCGATAAAGAATGTTACAAATCATTTAGTAATCTTAGGTGACATGAACGTAAATATATTAGTATCCAGCAATGACTCTGATCTTATACAGTAATGTTTTGTGATCCTATGGGCCAACTAGTTTAGTCAAAGAACCCACAAGAATAAAAAACCACAACGATTCTAGCGAAAACATGCTTGGATCATGTTTTTGTTCGGTTTTAACTCTTGTAAATACGAGTTTCATGCCGATATCATGCACTTAGAAGTAACTAATAATTCTGCAACACTTAGTCAATTACGCACTATTACATCCACAAAACAAACAAATATTTTTAATACTCACAATATTAATTAGACCCACAAAACTATTTAATTGCTATAAACTATTATATCTCACATAAACTATTTTTTAAAAAGGTAGATCAAGTAAATCGTAATCCTCTATATAGGAAGAATGACACTTGTGAGCTATTGCTCTACTAATAAATACTTCATCTTAAAATCTGTCTGAAGGCAAAAGAGTCTGAGTGCAAAAGAGCTCCGCAGTGCAATGTATTTAAACTAAAATCTTGGTTGTCTAATTTCCTAATTTAAATAATTGAGCGTAAAAAATTTAAATAACAATCTTCGGCGTTAAAGCTAGCAATGAAAATATGAGAAAAGCTTCTGTACAGTTAAAAAATAAGTTACGCACAATTTTAATGAATACTGCTAGTGTGCTAAAAGAAATAAAAGGAAAAATTTAAAGCTACTCCGAAATGCGAATTTTAAATAAATAGGCAGCTCATCACTGACACAGAAACTTTAGCGAAGTTCATCAAATATTTTATTAGTATATTTGAATCGGAGAATAGCAACTCCATTGGAACACCTAATTCCTTGCCCCTTGACTTGACTGGAACTGATTGCTCTTTACCTGTTGCCGAGCTGGATAATTATCGCTTGCATTAAAATATAAATTAAACAAATGGAATGAATCATTTGCCAAATGGACTTTATGGTGCACAGAGGTTAAAATAAAAACTGCTTTTCCATAGAATACGCATATTAATTTTTCACGACCGGTTTCGCTAGATTGCAGCATCTTCAGCTGCAGTATAAGACAATGGTGGGTCCTTGTAAAATCACCGGGACCCAACATAAGGGAGCAGCATAAGGACGAAGCATTGCCCCGTAAAAATAAATCTGCATACTCTGCGGATAAGCAAAATTTTTGTTTCAACCTCTGTGCATCATGGATTTCCACAAACTACGTTTACTCTACCTGGAACTATATTAAAAACAGTATGGCTTATGATTAGGTAGGGACACTATGTATAATGCCCTATAATATGTGTAAGGCCTTTTTGCTCATGTTCGTCATTCATTTAACAGCAATAAAAGTAGACCAAATGTCAAGCTCAAGGCAGAAAAAACGAGAATGAGAAGTCCACGATACACGTGTGGCTTAAATTTAAGCTTTCGTCTTTTTAAGTGACATCGCAATTCAGTCAAGAATAATTTTCAATCCCCTTATGGGAATAAAAATATTTAGGCGGCTTCAAAATAAAAGTCTGTAACATTTTCTCAACTTAAGTGGCGATATTGAGGTGGGGAAAGAAGACGTGGAAATGCTCTAATTTGAAGGTAAGGGATCAAATTTGGGTCATGCAATTCCGCGCTGAGAGATATTCCTAGATAGGCAGGCTGGATTCAACGGAATGAAATCAATAGTTCCTTTTGATGATACCTATTTTTTGCGTCCGAAAGCTGTTGGAATTGCAATTGATGTCGTCAAGGATTGGGACGACTGTAACGGCCTTGATTTTGAGGGATTGCCAAACTTCAGTTAATCAATGGTGTTATGTATTTCATTTATAGCGGACGCTTGAACCAACATTTCTATAACTTCTCAACGGTTTCCGTTTTCCTCCGTCTTGTCTATAACTTTACCGGAGCATAATCCCATCAATCCAAGGTCGAAATAGCATTTTTCAATGGTTCCGCCTGGTGGACGACGACGTGGAGTGGCGTAAGCAGTCGCCAAAGAAGTATATTGTGCCACCTCTGTTTTAAAATTAAAAAAACTCTCTCTCCTTTGCGAAATAAGAACGAAACACAGCGAAATACTTTTTTACTTCAAGTTACTCCTAAGGAAGGAGGGAAACGATTTTTCGATTTGTAGGAATTTGACCTTCACCGTCCTCTTTGCTTTCGTCGGATTCCCGTCACCACACCGGTGCCACAACTACCCGGCATTTTGTGCTAGGATCTTATATAAAAATTCTCCTGTCCTGCGCCGATGTCGATATAAAGATAAATATAAAGCAGTTGAATACTTGCGCGGGCGCTGCTTCAAAAACTTTGAAGATGTGAGTGAAGCCCATTCTGGATTACTGTTCACCAATCTGGTCCTTCAATTCATTCTTAGCTTCAATAAATTCTAGGTCTTCATTAAAAACTTTCAAGTATAAATATATGTTATCTTCAT
>WURS02320758.1:0-18188 GCA_011762765.2 Rhinocypha anisoptera
GGCGCTCGCAGGCTGACCCAAAGACCGCAGGTTCGAGTCCATCCCAGGGCATGGGTGTTCTGTTTGTCCAGATGGGTTTTTTCTACGGTTTGAAGACGTGATAAATGTTCATAGCCATCGACGAACCCTATAAACAAAAATTCTACTACTACTCGGTGAATAAACAACTTTCCAGATTTTGAACATTAATTTTTAAACTCATAAAGACACATTGCAAAATTTTCCATTCTGGAAGGTCGTCAGGCGCTCGGAAGGGGCCTGGGAGTTCCCTCGACTGAAAACAGTAACGAAGTTACGTGCAGAGCCGGTCGAAATACGGAATTGTGGGAAGGAATAGGGTTGCTGGATGTTGGAAGGGGGGAGGACCCCACACAACCCCCTCTCAGACTTCCAGCGAATTAATTCATTAAGATTCACTGATGGCGTTCGTCATCCGAACAGTAAAAGGACTGCATTCTTTAATGAATTACTTAAAAGTACATTTTGAGACCTATGGAATGAAAATCAACCTCAGGGAGGCGAAATTAATTCGATTTTCGAGAACTATATTGGCAAAACTTAACGTCAAAGTAGAAAATCATAAATTAGAACAAGTAGAACACTTCAGTTATGTGGGTAGTATTTTGAAAGAAAATGGGCATTGCAGTATTGACTTCAAGATAATAATTGCGTTCGCAAAGGAATCGTCTACGAGGAGAGAATGAACGAGAGGCACCTTAGATAAGGATGTAAAAAGTAAAGTTAGGGAAAACCTTAATACGGCAGGATGGCGTTAAATGACTAAGAAATGAGGTCTATGAGATGAGCGTTGACTTAGGGCCATCGAGATGTCGGTGTGGTGAATGGAAAAAGTTAAGTGGACGGAAAGGAAAACGAGTGAAGAGGTGTTGGACGTGATGGTGGAGGAAGAAGGCCGTCGGGAGAAATGGATGGGAGATATACATATATTGGCATTATAAGGAAATTAGTTCGAGTTAGACCACAAGAATTTTAGGAAAGTGAGGTATAGGTGGTTGAATAATAGGAATTTGGATTAAATGCACGGAAGCAGAAAATATGTGAACCTTAAAGCCTTGTGGATGATCGGAAAAAAATTATTATTGTTCAACGTAATAACAATATATCTACGGGTTGAAAAACGAGAAATGGAACTTGCCCCGTATCTATCAGAAACGTTAGCCGGCCTTGAATTTGGTGATCAAGTATGGTACTTACTTCATTAATCTTTTCACGTCCGTCAGGGATAATCAAGCTGTGTTAGTATTATTTTTTTATTAGGAATACATAATTCCACTTGGTATTCGCAACCCAAGTTGTATTTACAGATAGACTTTCGAAAATAAAAATAGAGAATTAATTTCCAAAATTAAGTGTTACATATTATTTACCAAAAATACTTAAGGGGGTCGTGGTCGTCTAGTGAGTAGACCACCTGGATACTAAAGGAGCCACCTGGTTCAAGGCCCGGTGACGCCTCTGGGCATCTCCAGCTAAACCCAAGCTAAATGGATTTGTAGGTTCCCCATCTTCCTGGGAAACCACAGGCGGCACAGGGAAAGGAACTGGACACCTTATTCCACCGATTTCTGAATTTTCAAACGCCGTTGGCTTAGTCCTAGGTGAGCTCTATACTCTCACTTATTAAACCAACCATAGGATTGAAGATTGGTTGGTTGGTTTTATGGTATTTGAGCAAAAGGTCCTGTCACTTTTTCCAATGTCTCACCCTTTGATATACGTTGAAGTTCACAATTTTAATGGTTTGTCCGATATAGATAATTACATATTATTTATAATTTATGATTTAATTACTAAATGGAGCTTCTATGAGACTCAGAAAGCTGATGTACATGATAATAATTATAATTTTAGTAGTAAAACTTCTTCATGTATCTTAATTTATCTTAACGCAAGTAAATTATTTTTTTCCTTTCTTTTCGTTACTCTTATTTCAAAAGTATCTGATTGTCAATCCTGTTTTCTCGAAGGTCAGGTTCCTGACACACATGATTCTACCTTAAGCTTTCCATGGAGCCATTATTTGCGTATCTACTTAAAGTCTCTGCGAGTCATTTTAAATGCCTACTAAAATTAACTTACACGAATACAATTATTTTATCTACTTAGTTAAAAACATATCTAAATATGGTTAATCTTTGCCCGAATCTGAATAATCGCATTACCTACTTATAATTATTTTTACTCTCATTTCCTACGTCTGTAATCACTGATTCTGTATTCAGTAAAAGCATCTCATCGGCTGACCAAGCAAACATTATCAATCATAGATCTAAATTAATTACATATCCATCAGCATTCCTACCTCCACCCGCTTTCGTGCCTCTATTGCTATTTCTACTGGATATACTTTAAAAGGCATGGCTGAAAGGAATCATGGGATCATCATTAAAGCCACGGGATGTGGGTTCAAAACCCACCACGGCGCAGGTGTTGTACGGGAAAGACCCGCATCCGTTATATGAAAAATTGCAAGTTCATGGTCGTAAATCCGGCGCTGTATATTGATCGATATTGTAAACATAAAGTGAAGTACATTAATTAGTGTATCTCTGTTCTTTATTTCTGATTTATCTATTTATGATCAGCAATTAAAAAAAATGGCTAACTAAAGACATACTTTACTTGTGCTAACCAATTCATTAAATAGTGTTTCATTTCTGTTACTAAATATAATTCCTCAAAGAGTCCACCATCTCATATTTCCATATAAAAATTCCATTTAAAAATTTCGATTACTGTGATTAGGATTTAAGTTATCTTGCTATATTCTAATCATCTATAATAATTGAAATATTATTTAAGGACCCAATACTGGGTTAACTGACTTAAAAATAATCCAGCAACAAGATTTCGTTTTTTTCATTAACACGTAGTGATCTTGACGTTCTTGATTGTACAACGAGAAAATAATAAAGAAATTCTCGCAAACAAAAGTAAAGTATATTAACAATCGGGATTTTATGACAGAAACAAGATTACCGGGGACAATCATTTTTTTGAACTGAATATTCCATATTTTAGTATATTTCGTAACCTTATTTACTCATATATCATTAGCCTGTCCATGTTATAATTTAAAAACCCATTGAATATTATTCATTAGGTTTATTGCATAATTTTTACAATAATAATATTGACAGTTGCCAAAACGGCTTACATTGTCGTCTTCATTTATATTGTCTACTCCCTTTTATTGCCAGATAAATCTTAGTCGTGCATTCGTGGGCAGCCATTGCATACACAGCAGAGATTTTTCACTTGAATTGAAGATGGCAATGGTCAAGCAGTCTTACAACTTGTCTTGGGAACTCATATGGTAAGGTATGTCCTATCATTAAATTCTTTGTGTAAACGAAAATCGTTTTAAAGGCTTGAAGAGGGCAGCGATTTATATTCCTTCCTGTTCCTATAGTCAATTCCCTGACAAATGCTTCCTCTTCAAACCACACTATTTTCGGTAATTCGTTATTATTGACAAGGAATTTATGTAAAAATTTCTTTCGAGTAATTTGAATTGCTTTTGAATTTTTTTAATCGGAGAGAAGAAAAAACAGCGTCACTCGATCACAGGGGGAGATATTTGGTGGTTAGGTGCTAGTGGTAATGTCTCCGCTCCGTATATTCCGAAATGTGTTATTTCTGAAATATTTTGTTGGTAAGTGTTCTCCATTGAAAAGTATTTTCTATACGACAATTAAAACGAAATTGTGTTACATTTCGCAATTTCCTTTAATCCTCCAAATTTAATTGATGCCCCCAAATCATTTTTGTCTGCCCAATTTAATGCACGCCAACTTCTCCGAATTTTACTTAATTATCGTGTAATTAAACAGGAATTCGTGAAATATAATTAATTATTATTGGGAAATACTTTTCACAAAATTATTTATTGAAACATTAATTTTCAAAAGTCATGTAATACATACCATCTCGGTAATCGAATTTACAAGAAAGTAGTTTCTTTTATAAACGCAGTAAGAAAATTTACGCGGTTACTCGAAGGCAAGCATTACATTACATTATAGCTATTTAGTTGCTTTCCTCTGTATTATAGACTTGGTGGCGATAATACATCCTAATGGCATTCACTGCGTATTTAATACAACATTCCTTTCAGTGCAATTAGAGATCTCTTAGCTGTTAGCGGTTTGAACATTATATTAATGTATATGTACGCCATCTGATGGCCTTTTGGAAATATAGGAATGAAAGACATTTAACAGAAAACCATTAGATTATTTTCAATTTATGCATATAGATTATCTTACCTCACACTTATTTCCTTGTTGCTTTCTCTCGGGTTCTGAATTGCCAATTTCTTCCGCCATTCATTAGCAAAGATCATGAATGCGTTGAGAGGTCTTGGGATCTTTTGAGGTGTTGTCCGACTTCGCCCCGCTGAGGCTATCGGGTAAAAATGTAACACATTTTAAAATACTAAAGTATGGAGGATGACAAAATTCTAATAAACTTATTTCTTGTTTTGTAGTTTTATTTAGAGTGAAACCGTATATTTCCTAATTTCAGAATTCAATTCCTTTTTCTCCCTTTGAAAAATCCTCGCAATGAACCGAATCAAAATATTTGTTTTTATAAACGTAAAATAACGGACTACTGGGCCAAATTGTATGCTCTTTAGGAAAAACTCTCGTTCCGAAAAAATGAGGGGCATTCGCCTGTGTTACGTGAACATTATCTTCTTAGAGGACGGGAAAAGTAATCATAAAACCTCAAGTTGTAGGAATGGAAATTAGAAGCTTACTTTTTGCTAGATAAGAAATTTGGAGACTGTGGCGGCCACACTATTTATCGCGTACCTACATCTCTAGGTTCCTCTACATACAACTCAAAATATAAAATATTTTTTTGCGGTTAAGTTAATATAAATTTTAAGTGATAGTTTATTCTTTATTTTTAAATGAAACTGTCGTAAACATAATTCAATATTTAGAGAGTTGAGCAGATTTTAAGTTTAGTGATAATTAACCATAACTTTATACACATGTAAACAAAGAAAACATATTATTTATATCATATGACGTAGGTATGGCACCTGTGTAATCTTTATATTTTACGCTTACACGAACTTTATTCACGTAATCAATTACAAGTATCGTGTTTCTTCTACCTAAGATGACAAATGATCCTAGTCACCCTTCACAAATTGCTTTTTCCTGCGTCGTCAATGTCATGAGTCCTATTAAAAATCAAATGAAATCTCCAAAATTGACGATGTACTCCTTAAAACCAATGTTATTCCAAATCTATGAAAATACAAAAATTAATTCTATCTTTAGAGTTACATTACTGAATAAAAATGATTGCCGCGGATTAAATATGCTCCCGAACTTCATATCAAATAGGTAATTGCGAATAATTAATTCTTATTATTAATATTTTGAAGATATAAACTAAACAAATCCGGCCATTAACATTTCTCTGAAGAGCTCATGCGAAATGGCTGACTGCATTTTTAGTGAAATTGACGTTATAAAGCATGCAAACTATTATTTCATTGAATAAATAACTACTACATTTATATATACTTCTACTACACACACAACTATAATACACGCATTTCTACACACACAAATTTCTATAATAAAAAATATTATTTCATTAATAAATCATTCACCATATTCTCCATCGTAATTCTATGTAAAAAAAAAGGAAGGAAAATATTCCTTGGATTAGTATTTCAAAGCGGAAATAAAGTACTTACTCATATTATCATTTCGAGGTGATTTTGAATGGGTATCCATGTTGCTGAAATACTAATATGAAAAGCGATATTTGGACAAACAACACTATCATAAGTCACAATTCCTTTAACTATGCCACCTTTTGCTTTAGGTTTTCAATCGTCACGATTTGAGAACAATCCTCTTTTCGTCGTCGTCGAAAATGATTTGTTTGACTGATTGTTTAAACACGCGTTCCCATGGATGTGGCATAATCCATTTACCAATTAATTACCCACCCCACTAAATGGTCGTATATGAGTGAATATGAGATTAACCGGATTACATTGTCATACCTAATTAGCTTAATCTAATTATTACTCATCTATCTAGTCTGCATATGTAAATTAACTTTTTTCTCTGTTTTGTCGTATGAATTTAAAATTACGGTTTTGCAATCCTCACTTAATCACTTAATTTTCTATCTAACCATTATTAGTATAAACCTAACGGTCATTTCATCCCCGCATGCCTAGCAAAAATTTAAGAATTATTTTCTGCGTATTTAAGCATTCCTCCAACTTAAGAAAAACAGAAAACCGCCACCGAAAACGCTTTCTTCGAGGCAATTAAAACAAATCAAGTCCTAAACGTAAGAAGGTTTTTACACTTGTTTGTGCCTTATTCGATGCCCCTTTGACTTATATGTCCCTTCCTTTCTTCGAAATAGATTGCCTTATCCTGTAATGTAGGCCGTGTTTTCGCGGCTTTGACTGTAAAACTTTTAGTAGGTACGAGATAAAGAGAGAAACATGAAGAAGCTCTGGGTAGCACTGAGTTCAATCGGAGAACCCGAATCCATTGTATTATATTAAACACAGAATACTGGACTCCTCTGCACTGATGCTCCAATTCACCCTGTAAAAAAACTCTGGGCTTGTCCAACCCATCTTAATCCTTTCTTTATCTCAAACCTAGATAATTCTCCAAACATTTGTCTTAATTTCCTATTCATTCTCATCCTTCATTCTCCATTTTACCTCACTGCCCCTTGTATGCTTTGCAGTATTCACCAATTCCTGAAAGGTCTGCTGAAAGGTCTTCTGTATGTATATGTGAATAAGTGTGTACGTATATGTATTTATGTGCACATGGACTATATTCTACTATCCATTGCTCTTTTAAACGTAAATAATAATTTACAAAAATCGTTATGCAAAGTTGCTATTCTATGAGTATAATTTAGCAGGTTTTTCACACCCCCTTCCCTTCTTGTGTGGGTGTTTTCCTGTAATGGTTTTTTTTCATCAAGAATAACAACTATCTATTCTTATGTTTTTCCCACACAATTGTAAATATCTTTATACTTGGCTAATAATTATAGTATAGGGTCTATCCTGTGTTTTTGTTTATTTTGCTCTCACATTATTTTCATGTATATTGTTACAAGGACAAGGGGCTAAGTGGAAGAAGGGGCTATTTAGTCTCAATCTTGCTCCAATAAAGACCTATTATTATTATTCTGTTCCTAATGAAATTTCTTAGGTTACAGAAACATACAGGGCTATTGGCGTCACTACAGTCCTCTAAATCTAGTTAGGGATTTAGTTATTCTTGTGTCAAGTCAATTTAAATATATGTTGTAGACAGCAGTAACATCTAGTAATTGTCATCCATCCTCCTTCTAATTATTAATCAACACTTTCTATTAATAAAAAAAAATTCTAGATGCCTTTTCATATTTATCCACTCATGTCTCCATCTTATTATCATTTTTGTTTCAGATAGCATCAATATGCATTGCTTTTCACCATAACCAGGTCCAAGGCTACTTTCTTTGGTTCTTTTTCTGGATATTTAATAATTTCCGCTATACCTCCTAATGATACCACTGCCAAACACTTTTGTAGAGTATGTTGATTTCAATTCACAATTGTCTCTAATAACTTTTGTCATTACTTTTTTTTGAAAGCATTGAATAAAATTGTACAGAGTTTATTACCTTTTGTCACCCCTTGAACTTAATATTGAAGAGGTAGATGGTAATGTACATTCTGATGATGTCTAGAACTAGACTGAAGGGTGCAGTGATGCTTGATCATAGTAGGATGATTCATTCTAGATAGATTGTAGGGTAGGAACTAAACAAAACTTAGTCTTTGCATCTTTGCCTCATTGAGATGGCTGCAAAGGCGATGAAACAGCCATTTGGAAATATTGTCAAATAAAAAAAACCAGCAAAGAAGGTGAAATATTTAGAAGAAAACACTTCAATTCCACATAAAAATATATATTTTAAACACATCCAGGTTTCACAGTATAAAAGCATCTTCATGTAAAGAATGCTCAAAAATGCTGTTATACGGCAGAACATGGCCATGTTTGAAGTAAATATTTTAATGTGGAATTGCAATGTTTCCTTTTAAACCTTTCATGATGAAGGAATTCTACCTAGTCAAGAATGAAATGATTTCTTAAATCAAAGATGGTGCCGACTGGATTTACCTGGTGGGTAGCATGCTCATCGGCTATTCTTTTTTGGAGGTGGTATGGAAAATGCATTGGTGCACTCCCAGGGAAGGTGGCCCTGGGAAGTGTGGGACTCGGCCAGGGAACCCGGCCCATACCCACTAAAAACCACACCACCTGATTTCACTGCACCAGGTCCTTTGGGATTTCACTGAGCAATAACTGAGCCCATTCTCTAAATGATCGACTCTTTCGGGAGTTGTGTGATGACAACGACGAATATTTTAAACGTTTGTTTCTACGCACGGAAGTTCGTTGGCTATCAGAAGGCAATTGTATAAGGCGCTTCTATAATATTTTTGACATTGTTGTGCAGTTTTTTGAGGAGAAAGATGCCTTTCTCAGCGACAACTTTAAAGAGATTAAGAGTGACGTTGAATTTTTGTCTGAACTATTTGCAAAGTTTAATGAAATAAAGGCAAAATCCGTGGTGACTCTTTATTTCCAAGTTGCTTTTATTTAAGTGGACCATAGGTCTCCGCGAGCTTTATCAATTTCCTTCCCTGCTTGAGCTAGAAGAGCAAGCGGGTTTAGGTGATGATGATTTGAGCGTCTTTTGTGACCATTTAGCCACCTTGCATAAAAATATGACGCAGAGATTTGAGGATCTTCATTTGTTGTGAATTCCAGACTGGGTGATAAATCCGTTTGTAGATATTGAGGAAGTTGGAGTATAAGAGGAACAATTAATTGGACTAAAAAATGACGTTGAATTGAAGCCAAAGTTTAAGATAAATTATCAAGAGTTTTGGTTACAGAAGGTTTCCGATCGTTATCCTGCATTATGGATGGTGGTTAAAAAACTCCTTGCATTTTCGTCTTAATATTTTGTGGAACATGGTTTTAGTGCTGTCACTCAGCTTACTTCAAGCAGAGAAATAGACTTCAGGTTTGTGAACGCAGTGATTTAAGGCTCCTGCTAAGTGGAATTAAACCGGACGTTGGAAAACTGATATCATGTCATCAAACCCATCCATCCCATTAAAATGTTATTTTATGGAAATATGTTATTAAATTAGGCAATAGAATCTCCTTAAATTACACTAGACCATGAAAACCTATATTAAATAGTCAATTAATTGTTAAACTAATTTTTTAAAAACGTGTGTTTATTCTATTTTCATAAATTGAAAATGTTTATGCAATTAATTACTTAATTTAAGCAAAAAATGACATGTAAACTTCTAAAAAAAGCCTTCTTAAAATTGAAGTAGGGTAAGTAAAAACACTTGTGATTCCACTCGATATTTTATTTTAACACGACCTAGGTTTCGACATGTTGTGTCATCATCAGGTCTAATTTCCTAATAGCATTGGCTATAACTTGCATCTTTAACCATTTGTACCTACATATGACACCAATTTTCCATTCAGCTTAAAACTGAATTTTTTTTAAAATAAAAAACATTAATGTCTTCCTCTGATAAAATTAATGCTTATAATAATAATTCTCACCTATCTGATTATAGAGATCATTATCTCGTGGTCAGTTGAATATTAACAAGCACCATTCATTCATATCATATGAAATGTATATCACAGCAGAAATTTATGATGAAAGTTTTTCCGTATCCTTCAGGGGAATAGTTATTGAACCCTTCATATACAATATTGGGTTACCAAAATCGAAACCAATTTTATTTGTTTCAGTAATCTCTTTGATGATGTCAAAATATCCTGGAGACTTTCAGTGAAAGTCTTAAAATTAAAGAAATTTTAAATTGTTTATGGCAGAGTATGATTAACTATATTTAAAAAAATACAATAAAATGCTTGATTAAATTCACCTTCAACCATCTGTGAAATGAGATTAAGAATATTGAATTGAATTTTGAACTAAGAAGTGTGAAGTTTTTTTATGTGGAATTTCAGTGTTGTTTTTTAATTCTATGATGGAAAAATTCCACCTAGTTACAACTGAAACCATTTCATATATGAAGTGAGAAATGATAAAAAGGTAGTATTGTACTAAAATTTTTAGTATATTACTAGTTTTATCTAAATATCCCTAAATAATTTGGTGCATAATTGTTCATAATACTTTTGCTTGATGATCACATGACATGTATACATACATAAAAAAATTATTAATTTTCTATGCTGTTATAGTTGAAATAATAATAAATATGGGCAAAATGAGGTTCAGGAATGTGTACATTTTGCAGATCTACAAATATTTTTTGCTACCCTAACATAAACTTATGATAGGAACTCTCATATGTTTTTAAGGGGACTTTATAGTTAAAAGATTGATATTTCTTTCAGTATACTGAATTGTGGTCAGAGGATGTTTTCTGGTGTCTTCAGAATCAGATGCTCATTTAGCAAACTTGCTATACACAGACTCTATTACAGATTAAGTGTAGTAATACATAACCACATTATAATGTAAAGAAAATTCATAACTCACTGAAAAATTAAATTATACGATATTGCAAAGTCTAAAAATTTTCCGAGTATTTTTAGGTATAATAAAATTTAAAAAAATATTTCTCACTGAACCCCAAAGGTATCTCTATAATACCATCCTTCCAGTGAGGATAGGTACCAACCACTATACATAGTAATATCTAGGATAAAAAGGTTTTAGCAATCATTTTTAGTTACATGTTCATTGGCTTTCACCAATCTCAAGGCAATTTTTGTGAGGTATATTCAAAGTGGACAACTTTATCTACTTTTGTATTGAATTTTATTCAATCAATGAGCCTGTTATTGTGCATACGTAAAATACAAGGCTAGAAAATAAAAACATAGCATTGTAACACACCACTCAAATACTGGGCAGAAAACATGCCAATTCAAAATTCTTGTGTGTTCCAACAGCTTTTTGCCAGTAGGAATTGAGTTTTGAAATTCTAAGTGCCATAACATTAAAAATATAGATTATATAAATAGGGAGATTATCAAATATTAATATTACCACAGGATTTATCTTAAAATATAATTGATGGGATTCTTGGATTTTTTTCCAAATAACAGATTATAAGAAAACTTTCTCTTCTCATTTATCTGTTGATAAAATATTTCCCTTTTTGCTCATAAGGTATAAATTATAAAAAAATCAAATGCCTGAATAAAACAAAACCAGAATGACTCTTGTGAGTTCTTCCAACAAAACCTACTTCCATTAATGAGATACTGTTTACCCATTTTTCTCTCACCTAGCTCACAAGTTAGGCAATAAATGAAGTAAAAATAAAGATATGGAGTAACTGATAATACTTAGTTCTGAGCTACATATTTAAAAAATTTAGACAATGATTTTTAAATCTGTACGCTGTATTATTCCCACATCATTTTTATTTTTGCATCTTTTAATTCATTTCTATGGCAGAGGCAGGATTCATTAAATCAAATATTATAGCACATACAATACTTCATTAGAAGATTCTTGAAGAGATGCATCTAAGAATCATTAGCGACTTAATCATATATGGCATTTCTTTCATTTGCTTAAAAACATTTGAATTAAATAAATGAGCACATTTAGCACTATATTAATATAAAAAATCTTGGCACTATAGAACACTAGTCTTTTCAATTTCAAAAAAGTACAGGGAATTAAATTCGTGCCAAAGAGAACCAATTATTAATTACAATATTGTCTTCCATCTCTTTATTCATATTAGTCAGCGTTAAGTAGAAGGACAAAGTGAACTATTATTGTAGTCACCAAATTGACAAATACACTTGACCTAAAACCCTTGGCTTGCGCTTGAATGTTTAATCTTAAACGTCTGCAAGACTAAATATGTTTATATGAAAGTTCTCCATAAATATGCAAATTCACTCTATTTCTGTATGTTAAATATATTAATTAAGTATTTATTGAAATACCAGACTCACACATTATATTTTAAATTATCGTTTTTCCTCTTCATTTTTAAAAGGTATATTGTAGTAAGGAACATATCTCAGTACAGTTTTCCAATCAGTAAAGTACAGCAGGAGTCCAAATGCTGTTGTGCCATATGCCATAGCTGTCGGTACCCTGGGAGGAAATTAACGGCACATATATTTATTAATCATCAATTCTGTAAGCTGGTGCAACAAAACAGATATTTTAAGAATACACTTAACTTATATTCTATTCATATACACACAACTGACACTGTGAACACTTCTTGCAATGGAATCATGTAACAGTGTAGGTGCACATTACCAATGATTTATAATAATTTAGATCCACTATTTGGTGAGATGTAAACATCAAGGGGAGTAGTGATGAGGGATGGATTCGAACCTGTCAACCTAAAGTGACAATAAGGAGAGGATCTAAGGCTTATGAATTTGTATTACGTGGGTGATGAATAATCATATATTATCGTTTTAATCCTTATCATACTTCCCGGCCCATAGGATGCACTTTATTCATTTCGAAAATTTAATTTAAAAGTGACCTGCGGCTTGTGGGCCAAGTCCCTATAATTATTTTTTAAAAAGTAGTTACTGTTAGCAGCAGCAACAGCAAATTCTTGGAATTCCGATATGAATAACCTTTGATATAGTGTCTAATTTTGGAATGTAACAATCGCATTTAAATCCATTATAGTATGTTAGTTATATTTTTTGTGAAATATATCCCGAAACATCTGTGCATCTTATGGGTCAGGAAACGGGGTGTATCTAATCCGGTCGCTTGATTGCAGAAGTGTTAAATGGTATTTGTGATGAAGGACAATTTAGTACTATTTTGACTAATGACTAAATTAAATAACCAGTAAAAACATTTTAGCAATGTAACTTCAGAAACAAAGTATCATTGCTTCAACTTTTTTGTAAATACAAATTTTTGTGATGGATGCGACTAACTAATAACCCAGCAGACAACAGGTAAATGATGACAAACAATAGAAAATTTTACTTTTGTGTACGCATCCTTGATGGAGGTCGTACATATGGATTGAACAAGAACTACAATTAATCCCAATTACGATCCAAATGATTATAGAAGAATATATTACTTTTGTTGTAATAAGTAAATATCATTTATTTAAAAAAACCATCTTCACTCTTTCTACAACAAAGATAATTCTCATAATTGGAACCAGCTACCAACATACTTACATCAACTTAAAATTACTAAGCTAGGGTATAATCACGAGGTACCCTCATGACATGCAACACAATAGCTCATTATACCATTGTGTACAGTAATTAGGGCATAGGTTTCGTTCGCGCAATCCAACTATGGCGATAACCTTGTATCATAATTGATGGTCTGAATCATGGGGATTCTTTCAATAGTCAACAATTTGAGTTTCAATTTCATTACAAAATTCTGTAGTATATGAGTTGTTGTGGCCGTCGAAGAATATTATGCCACAAATAATCTCATAAAAGCGATCCAGTCACGTATTTGATCGTGTTGAGTTAGAAAACAATTTCCAGCATTGGCTACGAAGAGTTTTTGGAACTAATTTGTCAGTTTATTCACTGGTGTTATGAACACGTTCACCTAGGGAGTATGAATTCTACAATATAAATTTTTCTTTCGTAAAGTAATCGTTAAAATTACCATAGTCCTGCTTGTTCAACATGTTTCTTGCCTATCATTCTTAGCGGTCCTGGTAAATTCATTCTGCTACCGATCCCAGCCATTGCCTAGAGGAATAAATAAGAATTTGCGAATAAATGCTTTTAAAGTTACACTTGGCTAGGACTGCAATAAATACAATACTTACAAAATGTTGTGTAGAGGACCTATTTCAATAGCACGGTGAAGAAGATGCTTAGCAAAGAACGAGAACAGGAACCGACAGGAGCCCTCTGGGTGGATGGGAGATCAAACATATTAAGAGTCGAGAAGCGAAATTCGGTTTCATTCACAACATTGCG
Organism: Rhinocypha anisoptera; assembly: GCA_011762765.2. NCBI lineage: Eukaryota > Metazoa > Arthropoda > Insecta > Odonata > Chlorocyphidae > Rhinocypha > Rhinocypha anisoptera. The sequence goes on from WURS02320758.1 coordinate 14,073, forward strand.
GTGTTTTCATCAAGAAGAATTTAAGGTCGTATCGGATTTGACATTTATTAGAATATCTTATTCATACGAGCTGTGATTGATTTCATCCTTTGCGTGACATTTAATGGAAAGGAGTAGGATGTGGGACAAGATGATTTTATTAATTTTTACTTATATTATTACGTGCGTTACACATTCTGTTGGTGCAAGTAGGTATTAATATTAGGATTGATAAATATTAATTACTACTTTAAATGCGATGATAAATTCCATTATTTTCTTAGGTGTAATTTTAAGTTCATAATTTCAGGTTCACCAGTGCATAGTGATACCCATGATGTTAACACCACAATAGAAACCGACGGATATTTCATAAATGATACTGCCAATGGATGTCACTGTTTAAATTATTCTTGCGGCTGCTGTGGGCATTTAGAGGAAGAAAAAATTCACTTAAATGCTTCTGGTGAGATAACAATATACAAGTCAATGTTGGCCTGTAAAGCTTGTCACAGAACTTATGATATATGCTCAGCATATTTTACAAGAATAAATATTTTTCGGATTCCGGTGCAAAAAAAGAAATCTATTCGCAAAGGAAGTGGCTATGCAATGTGCCCAATGACTACACAGACTGTGAAGCCATTTGGCACACTGTACATTCACTTCCTCTAGGGATAATTTATAATGACAATACTATTAAGATTCATGTTATTAAATTATGAGAGAATACTAAGGAATTGAGCCATTAATAAGTTAAAAGCACTGCTGACTAAGGAGAACAAGGTTAGTTAGGAAACCGATTACTTTGATCGATGCACCAATGTTACTGAGAGCTTGCCAGTTCATTTGTATTGCAAATGTCACAAGGTGAAAGGGAAAATATTTTTGAAAATCCTCTGTCATCCAAATAATTATGCACGTAAGGGTGTGTTAATGCACATAATACATGTGTTTGGTGTAATCACCCAAAATAGTACAACTAGTGGAAGTGTCTACAAAAAACATGCCAAATGGCTACACAATCTGTGTAGCTGGTAACACAGACTGTGTAGACATTTGGAACATTTGTTCCTCTAGGGGCTCTATAAAATGCGCAGTACAGTAGCAGCTGTAACAGACTACTTATGTCTGTGGTTACCCCAGAGAAAGTGGCTACATGGTATGCCAAATGGCTACACGGCTTGTGTAGCAGACTATACAACTGTGTGGTCGGCTACACAAGCTCCATAGCCATTTGTTAGGGTAGTCACCTTGCCCTGCAAACTGCTCAAATGATTAGCCTTGTGAAGATAATTTCAGTATATCAAATCAGTCCAAATGCTGGTTTGATAGATAAAAGATTTCTTTTAATAAGGGTATAAAATTCACTCATTAGTAGAGTGGGGGAAGTTTAATATTCTTTTATGACCTGTGCTTACCCTGAAAGGTCTGATATCCATATAAATCACTAACCTTGGACTAGACTTGGAATATCCAAACACGTCAGCTGAAGTTGAACGTGGGTTCCCCTATGAGATACTCGTATTGTTCCCTATCATCTTAAGAATGAAGCTACCTTCAATGAAGTGAGTAATTGTCCTAAAGATAAATATTTATCATAAACCTATTCATACTATGGTGACTGACTACTATACATACGGCGTTGCTCTCTGTTGCTGATACCTCCATATTTTTAATTGTACTACTACTAACCAATGCATTAAAAAAGGTGGCCTCATGAAAATGTCATTGCGTGATCATGCACTTTGAAACAAGCAATTTTAGAGGCAATTTTTACTGATTACATCACATGTAAAAGTTTTTTTACCCGTTAAAGACATTATAAACAAAGAATTATCTTTCCGACGGAAGGCACTTGCATTACGACCATCAAAGTTTTAATTTCTTGCCAAGGTAACAATTCATTTTCATTTAGGTTTCATCAATTTTAATGCTTTCTTTCTAAATTAAGAAATACATTTTATACACTAGATAAATTTTAAACCACGGAACATTACACAGATATTGAACATCTGATTAAATTTTTATCGATCAAACAGGGCCAAGTCAAGCAGTAAACTAATCACTATCACTTTACGAAATAATGATGCTATACTTTAGTATAGCATCATTATTGTGGGGATTTTCTATTTTTTTTAAGAAAGGCCTCTCCTATCGTAATTTGAAGAAGAGAACATTATCCGTTGGTCACAGTCTATGCCTCGGTGGAAACTCATGGAAATCCCTAATATTCCTCTAAAACTTTTCATGGACCATGAGTTCTTCAATACTTCACAAAGTAGAATATGACTTGTAGAAGCTTCTGGTAGGTATTTGCGGTTCTTCCTCGTCTTGCCAGTACCTTTCGTCGCGACGCAACTCAATTAGAAATAACTTGGACAACCAGGAAAGGTGGAAAGATTGCTTTCCGTTAGATATGCGACATAGTTTTCAGCTATGTCATGGTCATGGTTGCTAATACGTCATCTCTTCGATCTGACATGTACTTCAGTACCTCACTGACTGCGCTTCTTATGATGTATCATATTCACGAAGCTCTGGTATTCACCGTCCCCCCCTCCCCAAATGTCTTGCGTATAGGAGGGAGATGGATATGTTATCGAGTTGAATGGGACGGTCGCTGTGGGTTAAGTGGATTCCTAGGTGGGAAGTTAGTTTTGGACTTGACGTAGTTACAGTTACGGCGATATGGGGTCGCTGTCGTAGTAGATTTGTGGCACCATCTCGCGTGAAAGATTCACACCACAGACCAGTGATGTTTAGCCTTAAACGATGTGTGCAGGCCGCCGCGCGTGTCGGGGGATGATGTATCATATTCACCAAGCTCTGGTCACTATTCACCGTCAATCAGTTAGTTTTGGACTTCACGTAGTTAAAATACAGCGATATGGGAACGCTGTAGTGGTAGCAACTGTGGCACCATCTGGCGTGGGAGTAAGACACAACAGGCCAGTGGCATTTAGCCTTATACGCGTAGACGCAATCATCGCATACCCTGAAAAGTAGCGACGTGAACGTTGAAAACGTAAATCCAACCAATGTTTTAATCCCACATTTTTCATATGGTGAAGCTAAAATGTCTCAATTCTGAGAATCTGATTTACGATACGCTCCCAAAAAGGACGTCTTAAAGAAAAGAAACTTTTGATTACTTGAAAATTATAGATTGAGAATAATAAATATCTGTAATTTAATGAAATTGAAAAATTTCATTGATTCTCTTGTAATTGTTTTTCCAGGGTATATTTAATCCCAAAAAGTATTTCTTAAAGAAAATAATCTGATGAATCTTTCTCTGTAATTTAGAGAAATTTAAAAAATTAAATGGTATTTCTAGTAATTATCCTCTTTTACAGAGTATATTTAAACGCGGCGACAATAACCTCGCAATGCATTAAAAGGATCGGCGCGAAAGTTGAAATGCGAAACTCTTAACTATGTTTTCAGCCCATTTTTTTCATATGGTGAATCTAAAATGGCTTACTGAGAATTTGTTTGACGATACGCTCCCAAAAAGTACTTCTTAGAGAAAAGAAATTCATGATTCCTTGAAAATTATTAAATGCGAACTAGAACTATCTGTGAGTTTAAAAAGTTTGAAAAATTTCATTAATTTTCTTTTAATTTTCTTCTTTTCGGTAGTATATTTGAACGCGGCGGCACTTACCACGCAAAGCCAAAGAAGTATAGGCGAGTATATTGAAAAGCCAAACTCTAAACAATGTTTTAAACCCACGTTTTTCATATGGTGAATCTTAAATCGCTCAGTTATGAGAATCTGTTTAACGATTCGCGCCCAAAAACTACTTCTTAAAGAAAAGAAGCTCTTAAATACTTGAAAAGTATAGAATGCGAACAAAAACTATCTGCAATTTGCTGGAATAGAAAAATTTCATTTTTTTGTAATTTTCCTGTTTTTCGGAGTAGATTTGAGCACGGCTGCACTTACCTCGCAATGCCAAAAAAGTATAAAATATTACTTTAAAAAGCGATACTCAAAACTATGTTTTAAACCCACGTTTTTCATACGGTGAAGCTAAAATGACTCAATTCTGAGAATCTGTTTGACGATACGCTCCCAAAAAGTAATTCTTAAAGAATGGAAACTCCTGATTCCTCAAATATAGCAGAATG
>WURS02320869.1:0-18188 GCA_011762765.2 Rhinocypha anisoptera
TGCCATGCCTGAGTTTGTTTCTAAGAGCGTGAGTCGTTTCCGGGGAATGCCAGATGGGTCTCTTCTTAGACACACGTCTCAAATGGACGAAATCCGCTATGGCCATACCCAGTCCCTCTATGTGTTTCTACCATCGATTTTGCCTTTCTGGAATACTTTATAAATTTCCATAATACTGTGTAGGTTATTGTTTATTGTTGAGTCAGAATATATAGTTCTTAACACCGAAAATATTGGCCATTCCTGTTTCAACAATGCTGTTATTGTTCACCATTTCATTATAACCTCGCGAATATATGTAAACAATCATTTATTCTAAGTCCGCTAAAATCCTTCCCTCTCTAATATTAATGCAAAATATTTCATTCTTATGCTCGTGTTAAGTCTTCTTATCTTTTAACCTGTACTTCATAAGTTTTATGTTATTTTTTTGAAGTAAATACCTGACGTTTTTGATGTAGACAATTAATTAGTTTCGAAAATTAGTTGCATCAGATTACGCAATCACCTAATCATTTAATGTAATATACGTGTAAAAAAGTAGTTAATAAGTTATATCAAAACAGGTTCAGAAACTGATACATCTGTGTTGAAAGTGAAGAATGCGTATGTAAGAAGACACATGCAGAGAATTTTATTGTATGTTACACCATCGTTTCATTATTTTGAATTAGGCTTAAATAAAAAAAAAGTTTTCTAAAAGTCTTGATTATAATAGTTCTCAAAATACAAATAAAGTATGACAATTCCATTACACCCTCATATGTTTCATTATTATTTCGTTTCCTATATCCCCTAAGGTGAACTTCTCTCAGATACATATCTCTGCCGAGTTAAAATGACAGCATATAATATTTCTGATCTTTATGTCTTTGGACAATGGTATTAATATATTGTATTCTTTAGTGTTATTAGTATTTAGTAGTATTATTTGACAAAAGTCCTCAAATCACTTTGTAAAGAAATACTAAGTAATGGAAATATTTGTGTGACCCGAGATCAAGACTTCGGGCCTCAAAGTAATCTTAAACTTATATTTTTTTATTAGTCAGCTAACTATTCACCTTACATTTCAACAAAGTGGCGTAGCGAGATAAATTTTATTTTCTTTTTCTCTTTATGGAACCATATTGCTCTCATTTCAAAACATTTTCGTAACTTTTTTATTTTTTGGTTATTATCTAAATTTTAGACTGATTTTTAAAAAGAGTATTGATTTTTCATTATTTTAAATCTTTTCCTTACTTTCTTTTATTTCCGATATCTTAAATAGGTATTTGTCTCTATACCCAGTCAAATTTGCCAAAAATCGTTTTCTTACATTTATTAAATTTGTGGTTAACTTTGAGACTTGGTGTAAGAGTTATAACAATCTTTTTAGATACTCGCCTGTTAATTCCTTATCTTTTCCATTAAGTACCTCACAATATCACTTTTTTCTTCTGACTACTAGTTTTTCTTCTATTTTTTAAAAATCAACTACAAATGTTCTTAAAAAAATTTTGAATATTAATTTCCTATCTAATAATATCTTATAACCAATTTTGTATATACGTATACATGAGAAGTTATATTACTATATGCGTAATTTGCAGGGCTTCCTGTTCTCTGGTGGGACGTGCTCTTTGTTTATAAGTATTACTACTAATAATAGTGGTGGGTAAAGTACTTAGCGCTAAGTAAAAGCTTTTGTGGGTTAGCGTCTCTATAAAATGATTCATTCTCTTGTGTATTGGTTTTATTTTTTCCCTAGCTTATTACTTTGGCCTTCTCTTGTATACATACTCTGGGCGAAATTGAACGTTCTTCACCTTACACTTTTATTTATATACCATTCCATTACTTATATATCATTAGTTGTACAATTATTTCAGTAGCCTTTATCCTAAATAGTTTTATCCTTAACGGAATTAAAAAAAGTTTAATTTTCTATCAGAAAATCCGCAAGGATGCTGAAGTTAAACAGAAGTTAAAATAATAGGTGGTGTGATAAGACGGTTGAAAATGTAGATGTTATATAATGTTGTATCGGAAAATTATGAATGTAACAAATTTTTTTAATGTGGCTAAAAGTGACTGTATGATCTAGGGAATCTAAGGTCTTAAAGTTAATGGAAATTATTTGTACTTAACTCTTTTTTGCGTCGGCCAGAGCTCTATACCCCGTAGAAAGACAAAACTAAACTTACGTTAGCCAAACTTGTCACATAGTTTCTCCTAATCTAAGAATATAATGGATACAAGTTTCTTTATACTATTGATGATGTTATAGTACCTCCCACAAACTCCAAGCTGAAATATCCTATTATATGCCAGTGCTTTCCTTTGCATAATTTGATAGACTATTTTTGTTACCTTATTCCTGGCGTGGAATCTTCAGAATTTTCTAGATAACTGTTACATTTGTTGTAATATTTATAATGGATGTAGTTTGATATTTCTGTTATTGTTTCTATTTAAATTTTATTTATTCGCTCATATTGGGCAAGAATTCACGTTTTTCCCTATGTTCTCTTTCTCTTTTTTTCTTTTGAAAAACTACTTTTTCGCAAGTTGATCTTACCTTTTTGGACTTTTCTGGCTATTAAATCTAAATAAACTTCTAAAAATAAAACCAAAAACCCACAGTGATCAACCCGAAGGTTGGTATAAATTTCTTTATATTTTCACTATGTTATTATGTATCTTTATAATTTTCCTATCAACTCAGACTCGGAATATAACCTTTAATCGACGGTAAATCCAGACTTAATTAATATATTCGCTATCTTATTGTTTTATCACGGAGCTCTTACTAATTTTTACGATTTACCAACATGTTTCCAATTTTAATTTCCTGTGTGAATTTACATAAAGCTACCACGCCAAAATCTGCTTCTGCCTTCTATGTAATTGCGACTTCCTCCTCGTAATACCCTTAAAATATTAAGTTGATCCCGTACATACTACCATACATAATATAATTTTTCTTTTCGCAATACATTAATTTTTAAATGGAGCCTTATTCCTAAATATTTATTTTTATTAAATTGAGCCTAAAACTATCCATAAAATAGGATAGTTTTAAATGTCATATGATCATAAATGTATGGATTTCAAACATATTTATACATATTTTAAGGAGTTTATTCCAGAATAAATACTAATCCTAAGATGACTAGCAATTTTGAAAGTTAAGTGAAATGTTGTTGCAAAAATTGACGTAAAAATATAGTGCTAATAAATAACGTTTTTAGATAGTCCTCAGTCAAAAATATTTATTATCTAAATCCCGTTAATGAGTGTGAGGGTGAGTTTGCGAAGGTTTGAGACGAAAACCCGAATTTGAGGGATTATTAGATTAACTGCATCCAATTCCGTACAAAATTTAGCGTATTCTATGTAAACATTTTCTTTAAAAGTAACGTTGTCTTATTTTTTACATGAAACTGGATAGCATTAATCCATGTTACAACGTAAAATATATTTCCTATCAAAAGTGAAATTATGCTATCGCAAAATTTTAATAGTTATATTCCACCTTTCCTGTTCCATTTCACCAAGTAATTATCGTGTTTTTCATCGTATACAATGTTCAATATAGCAAAATCTTAATATCTCCATTGAAAAAATGATAACTTGTGTAATATTTTGATACCTGCTTTGCATATCCCTCTGTGCGTGCCTCTTTTACTTATTATGTTATTAAAGTAGTTAAATGCTATTTTGGAATATTTTCGAAATGGAATTCAATTCATTTACTCAATTTCTAGGTTGATATTATTTTATCTTTTTTGTGTAAGTTATGTGTAATATTCAAAATATTGTATTGATATCCTAACTGTGGGTGATAATTATTGCCTTTGACTCGAGAAAATACCAGCCATTATTTAAAAAATATTTGCATTCATTCATTTTTATTAGCAGTGAAAATTATCGGAGAGTCCCCGCTTTTCCTCGATGAAACAGCCTACGGGATGTAATCGGTACGGCTCATACTGAGAGTCGCGTACCTAAGATCGCCTTTGAATACGTTTGTCAGGGTAGAGCGTATTTCCTTGCGAGAGTCGGGTACAAGTTCCTTCACCTTCGAAGGCAGCCTTCTTACTTCCTGCCAACTCAAAAATTGCAATTAAATATGCGTAAAAATAATTACTCCTCAAATAAATTAATATTTATTCAAATAATATCCCTAGAAGATCAACAGAATCTCGTCACTCATAGATACATATTATCTGTGAATATGTTATAATGAAATGTTCTCAAGTAGTGTGATTTCATGAAGAATAGAGGGTATTGTGAGATCAGAATGATCTACGGTTCAGGATTGCGGTTCCGTTCCGTTATGTACACCAACAAACTTCCGCAACTTCATTGTAGAAAGATTATAAAATTCAACAGTCTAATCATGTATCGGCGACATACATAATAATTAACAAAATATAGAAATTAATCAGGAAAATAAATGAAACGCCACATTTTTAAGTACTGCGGTAAAAAATAATTCTTCAAAACTATAGAAAACACTTTCACTGTACTCTGAAAAAAATACCGAATATACTGCCATTTTATTTTCAATTTTTTATGCGAACAAATCTAGTGGAAAGTCATTACTCGTGGAAAGTAAACTATCTTAAAATATGAAGCATGATGGAAACTCTTAATACCACATAACTTATTGTTTTATGATGAAAACCCGCAGTTCGCACACTCTTTTGAACTATCAGTGTAATTTACTGCATTAATTTGACTGAATCAATTTCCAAATATACATTTTTATCAAATGAACACTCCGACAGTTATTGATAGCAGGAAATAATATGAATGAATACATAAAGATATACCGCGGAATTTATGGGTCTAAAGAAATCCAGTGCAGTAATACTCGTAATGGACACTAAAAAGGATTTTTAAAAGTATGCAACAGTTACGCATATTGCTCTAAAGCTCGGTTCACAGTTATACGATGAAACGCGACTAATGTTCCACTGATATGAACCCCTGATACTCATAACTAGTATAAAATATTTATTCGTCCTTGTTTTAAATTATATTTACAGCAGGAGTAATTAAAGTAAAGTAAGAATTATTGAATATCCAAAAAACCAACTTTTTCATTCTATCGTATATCGAGACATTGTTAAGGTATTGTCCTAAGGAAAAGAGGCTCAAGCAGCAACCCAGATATCAGGACTAGAAATGGTTTTGCCCCTTAGTGGTGGGTACAATACTTAGCGCTAACTAAAAGCTTTTGTGGGATAGAGTCTCTATGAAATGATTTCATCATTATCATATTCCCAAGCTGATAACAGTTCTCTCACTCTCCCTTATTTCTTGATAATGTCTCACTTAAGCCTTTCCCAGTTTTCTCTTCACCCTGATCACTTGTCCCTCGGCCTACTTCGCGAATGCTTCATTTATACCTCTATATTATATCATAACAAACTTTTATATAACAAAATGATAAAATTAAAAGTAACACATAAGGGAATGAACATAAAAATATGGCCTTAGGAAGATAAAAATACACAAATTCCAGAAATAAAAAATGGTGGTTTCTCGTATATATAATGATGTACACTTCGCTGGGTGAACGAATGGGGTTAGATGAACCGGGAGACATTATATCTCAATCTTGCTAAAAACCCAATAAATTATCCCCTTTGCGAATTAATTTTCTCTCGGGTTGTACCGTATTAACCCGTCTCTCATTCTCATTTCCATATTCCATTCATGTTTCGCTCTTGTGTACTATCCCTGTTTCTTAATTAATCCATCCAATTTTATAGAGAAAAGTTCTTTATTTACACGAAAAATTATTGATTTTCACCAACCAAGTTTCAATTCTTCAGGAATCATCATGTGAACCCAGGAAATATCTTACAGAATTCTACAATTAAAAATATACACAGACCGTAAAGGTTAAGGAGGAAGGTTGAGGAGTTGTCAGTGGGAGGCATTTTCATTATGTACTTCAATAGTTGAACAAACTGTTAAGATATCTAGTTGCTAAGTGGGTTCTCTAAATAGATAATTTTCGGAATGCAGCCAATCTTGTGCTCCTTCTCAAAGATGTTTTGCAAATAGGGCTGCTTGGTTTAAATGGCCGGAAGTTTTAATATTCTTGTTTGGAATTTCCGTCCAGTTTTTCCAATGTGTGCGGCAGAGCACTCTCCGCTCATTTCGAAGATAGGCATTTTATTTTTACTTTGAGATAAAAGTTTTTTATGAGGGACCTAATATGTAAGGTTAGAATTATGTTGAGATACGTCAAAGCTATTGTGACTTATATATTGGACAAACTGGGCGCCAATTCCAAGCAAGGATATGAGTAAAATAGGCCTGTATTTAAATTTTAAAGAAAACATATGATTGAAAAGGAATGCACAGGCGACTTCATTCCGGCAATTCTAAATATAGAGAGCGTTCCGCTCCACGTTATCCAAATATATTATGGACTGTTAGTAGAAATATTTTAACAATAATTTGTGCGTGTCCCAGTCACCCCTCCTTTACCTTCTACTTTTCGGTTCTGTATGTAAATGTATATGGCGTATATGCTGTAAAATTATTTTCTGTTTCACCTGAATTGAATATGTAGTCAAAACCTGGGTAGTGAAACGAAATAATTTTCCTTGATTAAACTTAGGCTTTTTTTTCTAAAATCCATTCTCACTTCGAAAAAATGACGGCCGTTACCAACAACTTCATCAAACCATTACTTCTTTAGCATCCATATTAATCACCGCAACCCTATGGCTTCCATATTTCTTTGTTCTGTATTTCCAATAGCCCGTGTCTCATCTATAAATCACCTACACGAACATTTCACATCACTATTCCTAATGCTAACTTCCTTGTACAACATATCTTCAGGCACATATTTTCGCTTCGTTCCGTCCAAATTATTTCGTCCAGTTTTGTGCTGCCTCGAGGTAAAGGATTTCCATCAAATTTCGCTCCATTTTTCCGTAATATGTGAACCCAGTTTTTCTCTTACGAATACAAGGATTTCAAGGGAATACTTGTTCCCATGCAGTTCCACCTTCAGTAACTGTAGCACTGCATACTAAGTTGTCTGTCAGCCATAATTTTTCTATAGGATATTGTAGCGAAATTCATCATACTAATTTCTGTCACTAATTGTTTTCTGATGCTAATTTCATTTTTTTTAAATTTAATATCTCTTTCATGTGTGTATTCAAAATTCTTGGTGAACTCTTACACCCATAATCAAGGCGTTTTATTCTCCCTTCTCTTTTTCTGCCGTTCTTCATTTGTATTTTATACACTGATTCCGGAAGAGGGTGTAGATTTTTTAAGCCCTTCTAATCAATACCAAAATTTTTCAGTCACCTAAACATCTTGTTCCAGACAACCTTACCAATAGTATTTGAAAAGCCCACACAATACTGCATAAAGTAGCTTTTCGTGTTTTATTATTCCTTATGCTCACATATGAAGCAATTTCAGGTGTCACTTTGTATAAGTGTTTCATCTTCATATTAAGAAATGGCCATCACTAGCTATGGCTATGGGTAGTAACACATTTATTTGACTTTTCATATACTCAGTATTACTTTCATCGTTCCTTTCGTATTTCCCAATCCAAAATCCGAAAAATTTTCTTCAAATATTTTTCCAATCTGGTTGACTAACTATGTTAGTAATTTTCACGTAACATTGATTGACACGTAACTAATGGATAAGTAATACATAAGAGAAATTTTTATTATGTGGTAATTATGTGATTTTCTAGCGTACCGTTGTGGTCGAAATTTATCGAAGTGGAAATTTGGAAAATATTTATTGATAAAGTAATGTCAAAAAGTAAAAGAATTTTAATAAGAATATGTGATTTTAAAACATCGTAGTGTCATAAATTTCAGGAAGCATTGTAATTGTGCATATGTGTAGTAATTCATTCTATTAGAAGTAAATTAGACTTAACCTTTAAAATTCAAAATTAATATCTATTAAGTGCTATGCATCACATGCATGAAGACATGAGTAATACTTAGCATACTCGATCGGGTAGGTATAGAAATTTTAAGATTTTATATTCTGTTACTGGGATTGAAAACAACTATAAATGGAAGCAAATACGGTATGTGCCGATCTAAAGGAAAATAATAGTGCATTATTCATTAGGTATATTCTTATGTTTGAGAGGGATTAATTCCAGTCACAGACTATGTCGGACTCCCGGTTACGGATGACTGAATACTCCGCACCATTATCTTTGGCTAGCCGCACCTCTTATCAGGGATTCCTTTGCCATTAATCAATTTAAATAGGGTTAGGTCTTTTACGTTATTCCGTTAGAAATTTGTTTGTATACCTCATCTGGCCAGTATATTGCAGTAACCGCAGTAAATATTTGTAGAATCCATCTAGTTTCGTCTACTTTTTACTAATTAAGATTGTATGTTTCGAAAATTCCACTTATCTAGGACAATAAATATATTCATCAGAAGTATTACCGTTGTTTAAAATTAGTAATCGTTAATATACCTGCCCAAGAAGTACTAGCAATTCACAATCAAATAAATAAGGATATTTTGCAATTGCCACAGAAACTAGACTTCTTCTTTGTTTCCGACTATTTTCGGTGAACTACACCATTATCAAGCACTGGGTATCAATCACTTGAATGAGTGATGAATATTCTGGCGTGATGCTGTGGAATTCAGAAAGATTCATGGCGAATTGAAATTGCAACTTTCCACTTGGAAGTTCACTGAACCAATCACTTGATAATGGTGTATTACACCGAAACTAGTCGGAAATTAAGAAAAAGTATTTTTTGTGGAAATTGCAAAATATCCTTATTCATTTGATTACGGATTGTTTGCACCATATCATACCTGACTCTGTAGCGTTTATTAGTAAGTCAATAGGTAATTGCTTCACATGATCACGGAATTAAAATTCTAATTTAATTGGAAAATTATAATGACTTCTAGAGAAAGAGTTAAATAAAGAAAAATACAAAGCAATGAGCCCGTTTTTTCGACCAGAGAATCTTTTAGTAACAGTTTTCAGAGACGTAAATGAGATGAAAACCGTCTTTTTGAGTCTATAATGTGGACGAAGCCATATTTATAGGCCCTACAGCTTTCCCATTGTAAAAAACGTTTTATTATTCCATTTAAAATGATTTTCCATTTTAAATTAATTTCATTAAAATATATTTATTTTTGTTTAAAAAAGTCGAAAATATTAATACACTCAATGTTCCCAAGTAATTCAATTTACCTTAAAAACCTTCCTCTCCTATTTTTTGTTTCCATTTAAAATTCTTTGCTGGATTATCTTTCTTTATATAATCTAAAGTTCTAAAATTCTACATTATGCATATGCTTTCTTTATTTTTCTAACGCTAGACTTTGAAAAATATACCATCATATAGAGTATCAAAACTTCTCTGAACTTTTAATTTCTACACACTAAATCGCTCGCCAATATCAAGACGAATATACGCAGTATGGTTTTAGTATTTCCATTCATTGAATACCGTTATAATTTTATCATGCTACTTAGGATATAAACCCTTTCGTTTTGACCAAACCCTTTAGTGTACTTTGCATTACTTTTTTCATCCACGTCCACAAAAACAGTACGTCACCTGTTCTCTTTCATTCCTCAACGTTTTTACATTTTAGAAAGGCGTAAGAAATAGTGTTAAAGGATATCCATTAATTCAAGATTTATTGTTTATGTACTCGGAAGCCTAATACCCAAATTATAAATTATTCTAAAGGAAACCTTTCCGAAAATTTAATTTAGTTTTTTGTAAGGAATTTTCCGAACATATTTCCCTTTATCGAAACATATTTTCTTCTCCTTAATGGTTACCTACTGCTGTAAAGGGAGAAACTATTGACCTAAATTGCTGTCATTTTAATAAAATCTTTGTTCCAGCAGCATAGTATGATAGCTCAGAATGAAAGGAACTTCTTTTCTTCCGTATCATCCGGAATAATATTCTCCTTCCCATAGAGGTGAATGATGTTGGTTCGGAGGCTTCTGTGAAGGGGATTCCATTATCATTGCATACTTAACATTCTCTAATGCTATTTCATACTATTTAACATTCGTTGGCTATATTTACAACAGTCTCCGGCATTCCAGTTGGCTTTTCAGGTTGAAGTTATATTAAGTTATGATATAGACCATCATGAAATTTTAGTTTATATTTGAATTTTTTAAATGTTTATAAATGAGAGGCAAATGCTATAAACGCTCCACCATCGATTTTTCTCTGGTTCATTGACGGAATGTTACTTATTACGCATGAATCTCTTCATGTAAACTCTCACTCTCTCTTAATGAAAAATTTCAATCAAAATTGAACGAAATTTTTAGCTACAGCTACAATGGAAGTAGGCATACGTAAGTAACACATACTTTATAACATTACAGTTTCATTGAAATTATAAATATTTGCCTAACAGATATTTTAGGTGGGTTATAAAATGGTAGTAAAACCATTTAGATTATACAAAGACATTTTTATGTATTATTTGTAGAAATAAATACGGCAGACGAAGCATTCTATTTACATTATATAAAGAAAGAATCATAACTAGCAATGTACCATAGGTTAGGACTGAAATGATTATTCTGAAGATGCAAAAGGAAATGAGTATCACAAAACTCAAATATTTTTTATAGAAGATAATTTTATTTCGTTCGTCTAACTCCAACGTTAAAACAATTTGGATATAGATTGAATTTGAATAATAAATTTGGTGAAAATTTTGTTGAAACTATCTTACGATCTATCAACAGCAATATAGTATTCGTGCATTAATAAAGGGGAGGAAACATTATACATTATTTTCATTGCAATTGCTTATTTATTATTTAATTGTCCATTTTCTTCCTTTCATTATATTCCTTCTTTAAAAAAGAGAACACTTGACTGTTCTAAATTATCATGTCACAATTAACTCTAATACTTTCACTACTACTAATGAACTCATTAGCAGTGAACTTACTTAAACATTTTCAAATTTCAGGACAGTTTTCATAAAATGTGTAATAAATTAAGAGGTTAGCCATTGGATATAAATTTATGATGGAAGCATATATATCGTGTAAAAAATTTCCATCTCATGTTTTGAGTTTACCATCTTATGATTGTGGTATCTCGGAGTTTAGAAACACCGAAGAAGAAAGGAGTGCGTTCAGGGAATAAATTTCGATGAGAATTAATTCTGGGTCAGGTAATTTTCAAGGATTTGTGGCAGGTGATGATTAATTTCGAGTATTGTAAAATAATGGAACAACAAAAAACAACATTATGCGAAAAACCGATAATATATGTATATAATTGCATGTATATGTAGTCACTCTAGTAGACTGGCTGCAGCCATTATCATCCAAACATTCATTTTGATGTTTTCGTGCTGTTAAGTTAAGTTTAGGGTCAAAGATTATTCCTGGGTCACATTATATGCTATCATAAAGATGGACAATCCCTTATGGTTTGTCTCCGAGCCAAGAGGATTCAGTTCACTCCTTATACTCACTTAGCTAACGTTTTATTTAATCAATCACATAAGAAATTAAGTTTAAACATTTATAAAAATTGGCTTTGGTAATAAAAATGCGGTTTTATAAGGGAAAATATTTTTAAAAAGTTTTTGATACATTAATACAGAAAATATAAGAATTTCGTGCACATAAATAATTAAATATCTTATCATCTCAGTACAGACGCTTATAAACGTTATAGAGTCAGGTGAGATGTGGTGGAAACGATCTACAATCTAAGAAATAATTTAAAAAATTTGCAATTTCCACTTTTAAAAAATTTATTATTTATTCCGACATGTTTTGGTGCAGTACACTCACTTGACAATGGTGTAGTGCACCGAAACATGTCGGAATAAAGAAGAAGTTTATTAAAGTGGAAATTGCAAATTTTGTAACTTATTGCTTAGATTACAGACGCTTATCCTGGTTTGTAGTCAGCCAACTACGTGACTGTAGTGACCTTAAATACTCACGTAGGTTAAGGATAATATAAGGACCAAAATGTTACGCTTTAGTTCAAGGGTATTTCTAGATATAATTAAAAAGTGTAAGATAGCTTATAAATGTAGTTTAATTTGTGATTTTTAATAAATATTTAGTTTACTATTAAAAGACGTAATGTAAATGATTCAGAAAGTATTGAGATAGGACATAGGGTCAAAGGTTTTGTTTCCTTTCAAATCCTAAACACAACTATATCACACATGTAATGCTTATCCATCTATAAAAAGAGTGATTGAGATATTAATATGACAATTAAATTCAGCTCAGTTAATTATTAAAATTAATAAATTTTTCATTCCTAACGAAATGTATTTTTTTGCGAATCCTCCTCTGAAATTTAGCAGTACATATCTAGATCCCCAAGATGACCCGCAATGTCTGATATTATCTTTTGTGGAGGACATGAAGGTAAATGAATGACTTAATTCAGGATAAATATCTTAATGCAATGTCAATTGTTCTCTCTGTCACAATATTATCACAAAATTATACAATCCGGAATATACAAAGCCTCTTGTATATATTATATCAATTGAGTGTTTCAAACAGATATTTTGAACACGATTACGGCAGTTTCTAATCTCATCACTGCATTAATAGTAATTACTTACCGCTTAATATCATAAAAACGTGGTAGTAGTTATAATTGTAGAAAAATTATCTTAAATTTAAACAGGATTCTCAGGGTCAAATTTTTATAACTTATCCTGAAATAGACTTGGTATTAATTAACGACCAATAAATATATTCCACAATTTTTTTATTTATTTGCGCAGATATTTTTACATTTCCTGTTTTTACAGTTGCACCTAAAGTAAAAAAATATGGTTTCGAGAATACATATAGGAATAACTCATCATCTTTTTATATTTGCTTTTTGAGAAAAGAATCATTTTGAAACTTAGGAGGTAGTGTTTGGCGATAGAAAATTCATGACATTTTTACCTCGAGTATGTGCGGTATTGGCCAGAATATAAAAGTAACTTCGAGTATAATTTTACCACATACATTTAAGGAAACCCCATTTTTTCCATATTGTGTTATCAATATTCCGAAACTTGTGAAAAATAGAGGCGTTTACTATTTAAATGTCCTCAAGGTCCAGAAAAATAATCTGATCATGATACATAAAATAAATAAAAATTTAATAAAAATAAGTCTTATAAATGTAGTGTATATCTTTTACATATAGGTAGTTAACAAGAAACCAACTCTACAGTATTTTTATCATTCTTTGTTCACAATGACAGTCGAATCAATAATATGAAAATTGAGTGCCAATGGTCTTGAGAAAAGTGATTTCTAAATCATATATAAATATTTTGAGAAAATTGAATCAGCTCTTACCTAAATTATTGTTGTTTATAAATCCTCATCCCTAGGTACTTCTGCAGAGAGTAAATGACAACGCATTTATAAAATAAATTCAGGAGGAACGTTGCATTCATTGATAATTTCTCTGATAATCGCAAAGGAATCGATGTGAAATTGGTTGTGGCTAATTTTATTGACTTAATTATTAAAATACAGTGTGTCTTAGTATATTTATTTGACCGATGAGAATGTTATCCATAAATATTATTTTTTGCTGAAGGTGAAGATATCATGGGAGGAAAACAGTACCATTGGGTGTTACCGTTCCCAAGTGATAGAGGAATTATACAAGGAGCAAGCAGTCCTCATAAATATAACATCTTATACAATTTCTAATATACCACATAAATTTGAATAGGCATTGATAGATCGAGATTAAATTTACGGAGGCTCTAATGAATGTACAAGGAATTATACGGAGAGAAAATAAGCCTATATGCTTTGTAAGGGAATATAAAATGTGTAGGTGACAATAGGTTAGGCACCGATGAACTAAAAAAATTGAAATAATGCCACTACGATATATGGAGTGAAAGGACATTAAAAATTGATATGTTTGGATAACTACGTAAGGACTTAAAAGGACAAAGATTTTATGAGAACATTTGAAGGATAGATGAAAATAGAAATTCACCAGAGAAATTCGTAATATCAATATCAATTTGGATTTACAAAATAGAAGTCAGCATAGTTAATCGATTAAAGTACAATCAGTCTAACAGCGAATACAAGCAAGGTTTTCGTATGGGAAAATGGAGAAATTTTTACGAATTTATCATAGTATTAAGTAAGTTATGATAACTCGGATTTAGGAAATTCAGAGGTAATCGGGAGCAATAGAGGTAATGCCTGCATTAATAAATAGGGAAATGGAAAATGAGGATATAGATTCTTATTTTAAAATTAAGGGTAACTTCTTGCATAGTATAGCGGGAGGAAATGATGAAAGTTCCGAATGTTTACATTGGATTTGAACGGTAACTGTTCCATCAGAATTCTGTGTGTGTCACTCCCTTGAGAATGGATACAGAGAAAATCAGGATGAGAAATGTTGGATAGAGAATTCAAATGGTGCCGTCTGTGGTTACCTGAGCCTTTTTGCTTTTAATATGCATAATTTACTAGTTTAAATAAGTGATAAAAGTGACCAGAAAAGTTCTGGAAACAAAAATAAAATTGGGTGGGTGATCCAGTAATTTATTTACATTCATGAATAAGCCAGGTACCATTCAGTTGATTATCCAGGTCTTCCCAAACTATTGTTAGCATTACAGGAAAACGTGATATGTTTATAAGAAAATAAATTTGCAGAAAACAATAGTAGTGATATTTAGGTGTTGTAAGTCTAACATAAATATCATTGTAAATATCAATGATACTAAAGGTTGAAAAGACAATACCTTAACTATTTACAGTAGTTCACAAATGGAATGTGAAAACAGTAACAAGGGAATCAGAGGATGGGGTGAGTCAGTGAAGAGAATGTTCACGATAAAACTGATGGCAGCTACTTATAAGTAAAGACGTAAATTAGGGGAAATTCTCATTTGGAGCGTCAGATTACACGACTCCAAAACTTGGTATTCAAGGAGAGAGGAGCGTAGATGGAGACTTTTCATATGACGGT
This sequence comes from Rhinocypha anisoptera, assembly GCA_011762765.2. NCBI lineage: Eukaryota > Metazoa > Arthropoda > Insecta > Odonata > Chlorocyphidae > Rhinocypha > Rhinocypha anisoptera. Next base: position 15,029 of record WURS02320869.1, read on the forward strand.
GTTGTGAAAGATAGGGAACGTAAATTAAATATACGAAAGTGAAATTATATATGGTGATAGGTGGGAGTGGAGACGAATTTTTCATAGAAATCCGAAGGAGGCATGAGGATATGAGTAAAGGAATTGAGAAAAGAAGGTCATTATTTGTTGAAAATTGTCATACGTAGAGTATAGAATGTTGAATAAAAGAGGTATAAGTAAGAATAGATATTGGATTAAAATCATGATGTTCTATAAGTAATACATGAAAATGAAAATAGCATTTATCATAGATAAGATAAACATTCATCATTATCATATAAAATAGGTTATATCACCCTAGACCAAGATATACTACCAAATGTATAACATATTTGAACATACGAATAATGCCAACAAGGAAATAGGAATAGACGATGTCCCCAAAAGTGTACTTAATGATCCATAAAACTAGTAGGTATCAGAAGAATTATTATTTAGTCTGTCCTTGGTTATTAGTGGATAACGTTATTAAGTCACTGAAGAGAATTTACTGATAATTTGTTCAACAAGAGACTGATGATCATAACTAGATAACCAACGTGAGATACATCATTTGAATATATTTAATTAAAAAACAAAATTATTACGATTATAGAAATAGGGATATGGTAATGAAATGAAGGCGATATTATGAATAAAGAGAAGAGAAACCTTACTAATTGCTAAGCCCAGCGTAAACAATATTTTGCATTTGGGAAAAAAGAATTTATCAATAAAAACATTTGATATGAGAGATCTTAATTTTGAAAGAAATAAACAGATATTTGGGGAAGAAAATGAGTCGAAAATGGCCGCGGAATCGCGTCATTTTAAGCTTCAGTTTTTAAGGGATTTTTGTTAGATACGTATTTTATCCTAATTTCCGTAGCGGTTTCCAAAGTTTTTCCTTTATGTTATCGTTTTATTCTCAAACCCTCATTTACCCTAATTTCCGTAGCGGTTTCCAAAGTTTTTCCTTTATGTTATCGTTTTATTCTCAAACCCTCATTTACCCTTCCAAGTTCCTGCGCGACCTTCTGTAGTTCATTCTCCGTTGGATTTCGGGGAGTGATAAGTAGCACTTTGATTACTATTCTTAATTTCGTTAACCGTTAGATATTCGGCGGGTATAAGCATGCAGGGAATCCACGGTGAGGCTTCATGGCTGAGCGAATTAGGGAAATTGGTCTTTCGTTGGTAAGTCTCCTTGAAAAGTACTTCGCATATCACGGGGATATATAAAATATCGTGGTAATTCGTCCAATGAGGACGTAAACCCATTTACTTCGAATGTTCTCGAGGAGTTACCCTTTTGATTGACTGGGAATCATGAGATGGATTACAGACTCGTGGTCTTTTCGAATTTTCTAAGCATGCCACTGGAAAGGGACTAATTTACTCCGGAGGAAAGGCCAAAAATGCTGTATTATTTTCAGAGGAATGGGATGATTTTCAATCATCCAATTCAGTTTAGGATTAAGTTATGAGGAAGCTGTTTTCGTACTTTATAAAGGGAAAAGTAGTACTTTGGCACAGCTTGAATCGCGGATCGTGTGAAAATATCTTCCATTGAAGTCCTATTAATCTTATACAAAACGAGACACCACTGATAAAGGACTATTTTTCAAGTGATAAAGGGCCAAGGGAAAGTATGAATGATTACATGACGTTTCCGGCCGTGGTGAACAATCTCCTCCGAATCCCGCTTTCAGAGATCGAACTCACAGAAATGGCTTTTGTGAATTTGCATTCTGATTACCCAAAGTGATTGGTTTGTAGGACTCATCAAAGTTGAAAAGAGCTTCTCGTGACTGGTGGAAACTTCAAGGAATTTGAAGCAAGACGTGACGTATTTCCCCCTTCAGTTTCGTTGAACCCAGTGTTTTCCTACTCTTGTCAGAGGGACCGAGGGAGTCAACTCCCCAAGGTGCGCCCATGAATGATGAAGGAAAGTAAATGCCGGAATTTTTGAACGACAAGGCATATATTTCACCAATTTTAAAATTCGTAGCGTCAATTTTTTTATCACTGTCGGGTTTAAGAAAAAATCAGCAGGGAGTTACGTGTGTTCGGGAAATGGGGACGCCTTTGATCCCGGCCTGAGGCTTAAAAAAGGTCTTTTGCCACAAAAAGAACTGGTTACGAGTTATTAAGGTCTTTATTATGGTGTGACTAAGCCAATGAGTGATATGGCATGTGCGTCAAGTAGGATGTTTGTGGAGTCACAGATTTATTGGTATATTATTGGTATTGATATATTATTGATTTAATGGTAGGGATTTTTAAGCTCTGTTAAACTCAGGCGCTACCCAGTCCGTGATTAATACCAGGGTAGAAACTTGTCTTCGTTCGGTCGGAGGGTCCATTTATGCTCACCATTCCTTTCTATAAATGGCTGTAAATCTGAAATATTTCGCAATATAACGCTAGCAATGAATTTGAACGTATTGGTCATGGTGACAAGATTCGATATACATGTACTATTACCCGTCATGCATTACCGCGTTGCACAGGTTACGGAATTTTTTCGCGGGCTGGGAACAACCATTTTCCATATCCCTTTCCTAACCACCTCGATATATCCTCGCCCGTGTCATCCTTCACGTCTACGGTCAGAATTTGTCTTGAAAGCTTGCCCTTTTGATAGTCTATAACAGTCATTAGTTTATTGTTTTCATCATGTTTACTTGTTCTAGGTTAGTATCAGGGTCAATTTATTTTATTCTTTATCCCTGTATTGTTTTATTTCCAAATTAATTTTCATTGTTTTGTTATTTGTTAACAATTCAATATAAGGCCAGTATTGACTGTTTTTTAATTAGTTACATTAAATAAATAAACAAATTCTAATTTTATATTTTTTCCGTAAAAATGTCCGACGACGAGGGAATACCGACCTTACAAAATTCAGTCGTCAGCCATACTTTTGAGGAGCATTTCCATCATTTTGAAAAGGTGTTCACTCTCTCAAAGAAGAAAGAATAAGTTGCACAGGAAAAATGGAGAGAGTCAATGGAGGATTGAGAGCTCAAGATTAGTAATGAGAAATCAGGAATACTGTGGTTTGGTGGAGAGGGTCGATCAGGGAATACGAGTAGTTTCTTAGCTATAGGTTGCAAAGAGTGGAGTTCAAGAACCTTGGCCCTCACATCACAGAGAG
>WURS02320979.1:0-18186 GCA_011762765.2 Rhinocypha anisoptera
ATCGTTTGAAATATTTAGTAGACATTGAAACGGCGAATCCGTGCGTGTGTGAAAGTAATTTCTATAATTTTTAGTTTCTGAGATATTTGGGTTTAAATGGATTTTTGGACCAAAAAATATACATTTTCGCAAATATCTTCGGGATGGAAGAGGGGGATTTGGCCACTCGCGTACTCTGCGGATGGATCGCTGGGTGACCCTCGGGGTGGATGACATCAAGCTGGGAGAGAAAGGGATGAGGTCCAGAAAGGTGCGCAGGAGGAGGTAAAAGGCTTGGGAATGCATTGTGAATTTTCGCAAGTGTTGACGGAATGACTATACAGCAGGGTCCTGAGAATAATGCTAGAGAAAGGGGGCGGGGAAAGTTTGAAAGTATATGTAGGACGTCGGGAGAGGCAAGCGGCGAAGAATGTAGTACGAGAAGTAAGAAACCGAGGCACCTCACAAATTTCTACTCGCCGCCATCTGAAGTATGCCGACATACAACATTTTATGGTGCGGAAAATAGTCCCGATCATGGACACTTGACTGTGAAAAATCGGGAAGTTGATTTTGACTATTTCCTGATCGCTCTATGGATTGAGTTCCATAGATATCAGAAACCTTGAAAACAGTTGAAATATTCTCCAAGAACTTATGCATTTTACGTCTTCTCTTTCGTTAACTCTGAAGCAGAATATTGAATTGAACTTACGGCTACATAATAGAGTTTCCAGGGTTTGAGTCCCGGTGATGCGCTTCTGTACTCCGTATAAAGAAGTGATTTTCATGGGATTGTCATGTCCGAGATATTTCGGACGACAAAATAAGGGATGGACGTCCTAAAGTAAATGAGCATCTTATGCTTTGACTTCAAGAAAACAAGACTTTGTAGTTCCACATAACATTTTTTTTTATGTGGAACTACAAAGTCTTGTTTTCTTGAAGTCATGAAGCAGTTCCATAAAGTAACGCCTGAAACAATTTCTTCTATCTTATGCTTTATTACGTGTGTACACATTGGAAATATTAATATCTTTTCTCGTGGATGATTTTTCAGTCTTCGATAATCCATTTATAAATCTATATTACACATACAATTCAATGATGACGATAAATCAAAAATGCTCTAGATTACAAAAAACCTTTATGTATCCTTTTTTTAATGAAACTTTCATTTTTTTAATGAGTTACATATTTATCGCAGAAAAAGTCCTTAGAAAATTAAGCCGAAAGCTATGATTAAAAAAGTTATTCGCCCTCCCTACTTTTGCTATGGGAAGTAGGCTAAATTGTAGAGATTCTTTTATCCTCTCCAACAGAGAAGGATGAAGATGAGTTACACGGAAAAATACCGTTTTGCCAGGCGGAGGAGGGATTCTGAGGGATGAAGTTCTTAGCCCTGGACAACGCAAGAGAAGAAAAGTTTGATAGATGGGTGAGGGAAGAATTGATAAATGGTCCTTTGGAGGAGTAAAGGTCGTAGGAAAGGTGAGAGGGCGGGGTGGCAGGAGGAAGTGGATAATAAAGCGCTGTAACAGCAGGATATTCTCTCTCGGTATATCATAACGAACGAAGAAAGGATTTTAATTTTAAATAAACTTATTTATATTTCTTTTTCTTGATGTCCCTTCAAGTTTCATTGTTTCTTAACTTGATGCATGATTGAGACATCTCGAAAAAAACATTGAAATGATGAGGGCTCCGCCAAGGTTATATCTTTTCTCTCCCTTGAAAGGAATATCTCCCAGTATTCGATAGGATATTCGGGATGGAGGCAGACGCAAGTAGCCAAAGGAGAGTCAAATTGACATTCAGTAGGTAGTATATTGATCTTTCTTTGAGCTATTTTAATTTCTTCTTGGTCTTAATCTTAAAGGGATTCACAAATATTTATTAATGCAAATATATTGTAATGCCACATGTAATAATGGGTTTGATTGTGTATGATTGACATTCCTTCTACCTTCCTTTATTAACTTTAAGGACCGAACTTTCGATAAAATTCTTCACCTTTTTGAACAGAGGCACTTAGGACATCATGATAGTAGGAATAAGTCTAGGCAGAAATTCCCCAAACGCCATTTTCACGGAGGCTATGGCATTATTAAACAATATTATTAGTCTTACGATACATAAGTTCGCGGGAATTGGCTTGGAATTGCTACAACGTGCAGGTGATAAATCATTTCGCCCCGGTTTTACCGTTGCTAAAAGAATTAAATTAATATACAATTTGTTCTCGTAGGAAGATATGTATCCTGTATAACCAAAGCAGGATGAATTCATTGTGATTCTCTCTAGCACACAAATAGCTTCTAATTGTTTAATAAAAAGAAAGGTTTCATATAGGAATCAATAAAGAAAGCTTTTATTTGATTGAAAAAGTTTCCTTTTATATTACATACTAATATTTTTATGCCTTCACTAAAGCTTAAGTCGCTAATACCTACTTGTTTTTTATCATGTTTCTTGTTACACAAATTTTATAAACATTTTTCTATGGAGTATATATTTGTACGTTATTTTTATGCCTGTAATTTGTTACTTCCTTTTTCCTGACAATTTCTCTTTATGAGGTATCGCTATTTTTACGGGCATTTTGGATATTTTATAAGTTCGTTCGTACACGGCGTTCACCCTTGAGTTACCCGATTAGTAATCCTCAGCCACTGTCCAAGTACACTAGTTGATAACCACTTAAGCGAGGATCGTGCCATGTAATCTTTATTTTAGGGGTAAATGGAGCGAAATAGTAATTGGACATGGGGAGCGGTAAGGATAATCCACTTAGTCCTCTGAATGAACATCTGAAGCTGCATCTCTCTGATTCAGCTTTTTTGTATCGCTTCAGAACACTGCTTTAGGTCATATGATGAAGAAAACCATAAAATTTTGTTACATTTAGAAACTTATTATCGCATCTCTCTTTTTATGCTTTGAAACTCTCTATGTCCACAAAGGTATAATTTTTCCGCTGCGAATTTTTACTTACGTTTGTCTACTTGCGCGTAATTCTTGGCCAATTGATATTTACTGCAAAATGTAAAATAAAGTAGGATTATTAATTTATTTTTTAAATCTCGACTGCAGCTCCTTTTACCTTGGCGATAAGATTCTTTTATAAGGTTTCAAAAATGTTAACTGAAAATAAAACGTATTCTGGAATTACCTATAAAATTGAGAAAAATATTCTTTAGTGCAAAATATTTTTTCAAGTTTGTTGTAATAAAATGATTTCACATGATCATTCATTTATAGGTCATTAAAACCTTATCTCTAATTTAAATTCTATATTTATTCCATTTTCTGTATGTTTGCCTAATTAATAATTTATATGCAGTACATTATTATAAATTTGTAACATTTTCATCTAATATTACCCTAATTTATGATTTATTGAGAATCCTCGTATTGTGTACGCTTATGCTGAGTTAATATTTTACTTCTTTTTTTAGTGTTCACCTATCTTAAAAATTGTAATGGAAAAATGCCTTCAGTATCATGGTGTAAGAATTTCCTTCCTCTCATGTATAAATTATATATATAAAGTTGTCATTGGGCATGATGAAAAGCAATTTAAGCAAAGTGAAGAACGGGCTTCGCTAAGGAATGCGTTTTAAAATCAAGTTTCTTTCGATGCAGTAAGGTCATTAGTTTTTCCTTCGGAAAAAATTCGTATGTTGAAATGTTGGTTTCTCTAACCGAACCCATCACGAATTCTCGTGACGGATCCCTGGGTAAACTGTTGAATTCGCCATCGGCGTGTCATAGAAGTTGAGGTACGTACTAATGGCTAGACAAATCGGAATATAACCAATCTCGACGGTATTTCACCTATTTCGCCGACTGGCGCTGGTACACTGACGCTGATTAAATTGATGGACCCTACATTTTCGTGGTTGCATGGATCGGAGGCGTAGTCCCCCGGGGATCAAGGGATCCAGAGGGAAAAACGTAATGCTAAGAAAATTCGGACGAACATGAAAAGCGAGGGAATTCTTTGAAGGGATAAGATTAAATTGGCGCATACAAAGTTGGTATCTTCCGTTGGCTCTCCCCGAATGATGGATGGCGCGGCCTATTCCGTGCGAGCGCTTGTTTAACGGGAGTTAGGGTGCGTTTTGTGCAGAGTTAATATACTCGTAACTAGCTGATTCCATAGTTTCCAGGCTTCAAAAATGGAAAGAGGAGTGGTGGAAGAAGCAGAGAATAAAATATTTTCTCTCCGAGGCTCGGATGGGAGTAGGGATGCTCCGGGCTGATGGGCCCGAGGGTATAAGTAAGTGGAAAAGTCGAAGAATACCGTCACAGTGAAGGTATTAGGTTCGTATTGAGAGGAATTCGAAGAATAACAGGTTTTAAAGTGAGCCTAAGAGAAACAGGGATTTAAGAACACTATTAAGTATAAAACAAATTTATTTAATAATTATAATAAATTGGTATTTGGAAAAACGGCGACATTATAGCTGGAGGACCTGGTAATTTAAGTCTCGTTTCGTAAAATAAGTTAAATTACATTTAATTACATGGTTCAGGGCTTGCGCACTGGTACAACTCTTGAAACATGTTCATTTAGGAAAATCTTTAATTCAGGTCGCAATATAAATTTATTGTCATATATGTATATAAACTCGCAAATAAGAACTAAATACACTATGTGCTTTTAAGGGTCGGTACAAAGTTTGCATAAAAATAACTTGGTAAAACCGTGAGGATTTCGTTAGGAAATAAAACTTGAAATGAATTTAGGAAAGGGATAAAAAAATAAAACTAGAAAAGGAATAAAACTAGGAAAAAATAACTTGGTAAAAACGTGAGGATTTCGTTAGGAGAAGTTCCATTGCATCTTGGCATATAACACATCGTAAGTTCATAACTCAAACTCTAAGACTGGTTAACTTTTTAGAAGCACTCTGTGTATAATAGCGTAGAGCAAGTAGAGTATGGTAAAGTGATTTGAAAGGTGATACGGAGAAATGGGCTACCTTATTAGGGAAGGGGTATTATTTTTTCTGAAAATTCAAATAAAACCTGGAAATGAAGCGGGAAAAAGCGCTAATGAACATATAATTGAAGATATAAGGAATGAGAGGGGTGAATTATTGCTGCAAAATGCTCAGAATAATGTTTATCAATTACTTCAATTATTGTAATTCAATTTATTAGTGACATAATTACGAATTATTAAAGATTAATTGTTAATTGCAGTGAAAAGCACCTTCCACTCATCATCGGTGGCACCTGAAGTCAGTTGAGTTACGCCGATATTTAAAAAAATATATTTATGCAAATTGTGGGTATCTTGTACTCGTTTTCTATTGTATATTTGGATATCTGCAAGTGTACTACTCTCTAGTTTCGCATTCACGACGAAAAGGTTCAAAGGGCTCCTTTTTCGTTGATTTTCAAAGAGCCGTTTCAAGTGGTGACGTGCTGGATTACATGTCTCGGTCTCCTCAAAGGATTTCCCAAATTAAACCGCCGAACTCATCGCTTTGAACTCGTTCAGTTTTCGTTCTTGTTCACAGTCGGATTTGTAAAATTGCATTTGTGTTCTTCCTAAGCTTCCTTTCTTACCTTCCTTTTTTTAATCCAATCTTGTGTCATAGTCTCATGCTTCGCCAGCCATGCAATGCATTGCGGACAAAAATTCGAGATTCAGGTTCAGTCGTTTTCTACGCCGAATAAAAATCTATTTTTAATCAGCAGTTTGAATTGTTTCTTTGACACGTTAATTGATAAACTTCTCACAAAGACTCTGAGGTGAAAATAACATGTCATCCGTATTTTAAGACCTCCATGCCTTTTTTGAAGCGTCCCCCCTCTGATCACCCACGCTTTCAATCCCGTCTTCTGCCCCATGATGTTTCGTTAGCATTCATTTATTCTTTATTCTTGTTCAAGCGCTTGAACAGTTCTTGGAAACCCTCTTGTTTTTTTTTAAATTTAACGTTATATTGCACCACATTATATTTACTACTCCTATCATTGATCCTGTCTAACTAATGGGGAGTACCTTTTGACCTTCATGCCTTCATTAGAGCTATGTTTCTTGAATCTGATTTAACTTGTACAAGTATTGCTCACCTATTCTTCCTTTCCTAATTACCTTTTCAGTACAATGACTATCCAAGGTTGACTCTCCTTCCCAGCTTTACATTACTCTATAAATGGAAGAAGTAGTATCTAAAGTCAAAATTTCGCCAGGGAATCAGATTCTTTATGTATACCTCACACAGCAATATGTTTGGTAAATAAGTAAAACCATTCTCCTCATAGTTATTAATGTTTAGTTCATCCTTTGTTGATGCCTGTTTGTTTAATACGCAAAAAAAATTCACAGTAAATAAAGAAAAATGCACGAGGATTTATAGTGGGCCGCCATATCTCATTTTTCATTTTCCTACTACGTTTTAAACGCACCCTCTTTAATATTTTTCTTTCGTTTTTGCATCAATAGTAACTTCTTATTTAAACTGGTATATAAATTTTGTGCCAACTATAAATTGTTATTCCTTTATATTCCTCTACATTTACTGGCCATAGCCAACTGTTTCAACTATCATAAAACTATATTTTAAACTTAATTGCTTTTGGAAGGGTTAAAATATTTTAGGTCTGGGTTTTCAATTGGGTCAAAATGAACTGCCTATACCTTCCGAACCCTATGCCGATTCCCTATTTACGTATGTAGGTTTATAAGTTGAAAGGCGATGAATAATTCAGTGAGTTGGCCTAGATACGAAGACATGGAACCAAGGAAAAAATGAGATCTTTTGCTTGGCATGAACTGTCGTCTAGCTTTTTCGAACCGTTGATTTTACCTCCGTCATGCTTCGTGCTCATCTCCAATTGCACTGAAGCGTTAAAACATCCATTCTCTGTCATGACTCAATTTTCATTTCAACCAGCCTCCCGGAGCGTCCAATCAACGATGATTCAAAATTCATTCTTCCTAGTCATCGTCCACCTTCGATTAGACCCGCATGGACGATGTGTTCGAGAGAAATGATGGAGCGTATACAATTTACAGATATTTCTGAAACTAAAGGGCATATGAATAAAACCGTTTTGGCATTTTGAACACGAATTTCGTTATTCATCTTGTTCCTATGATGATAAAATCGACAAATGTTTTATTTGGAACCTCCAAAATAATTTTTCGCCTAAGCAAACAATTCTGTACTAGATCATTTTCAAAATCGTGTTAGTGACACTTTATTCGTAAATATTTCTGAGAGAGTAGAGTTCATAGTCCATACTCTCAGATGAGTAGATTATACATATTTTTTTCGTTTACAGTTATTTATATATCATTTGCAATCATTAATCATTTAATATTTAGGAAGCCGGTGAATTGAAGTTACCCCAATGCTGGATCAACCGTTTGCTTTTATTTTTGCAGCATAAAATTGCTCCTATGAATTTATTTTATTAATATTGCAGGAGATGTACTGTTGTTTGGTAAATATTTCTAAAACACAGCATTGCTACATCCCTTTCCTTAAATCAAACCCGGATATAAAATATATCTAAACCTTGATGGTGTATGGTCCCTGATATCTTACCTTGATGTTGATATAATTAATTGGTTACTTATTCATTTCAATTCATTATTTATATATTTTATAATTTTGATAGCTTCATCAAATCTTTGAATCTTAATGGAGTAGATTGGATCTTTTCCATATAGATTGATATTTTGCAAGGCCATATATTATTATTTAAATTGTTATTTGTACCCATGCCTGGGTTTGAAGCATTCAAGTACCCTAAAAGGTACAGTACAGTAGGCAAAGTGTCTATTCAAGCCTTGAATAAACAGTTTTTTTAAAGGTCCCTTTTTTATTATTGATTTCAGACGTAACTTTATTTGCAAAATGAGCACAACTAAACTTCGATGAGAAACTTCTTCTGAATCTTAGTTCTTATTCAGTCTTGATGAGGGCTACCAGTTTTAAAGCGCTTCGATGATCACAAAAAAAAATATTTATTCCAGGCCCTCGTAAAGAATGACGGGGCAAAGAAATGATTTGATCTTAAATTTGGCTCAACCAGGCGATCAAGGGGGATGCGTCGCCCTCATCATGCGGCGGCGCAGCGGATGCAGTGGCGACATCTTCGAGAAAATCAGCGAAATGGAGTTAGAAGTGTGCGGTTCGTTGGAGACTTAGATGGTTGAGGGGGAGGAAGGTAGGGGGGTAGGGGGGGTACGGGAGTGCCCGCCACAAACAGATAAAGATCTCCCTCTCGAGGTCCCATAATGACGCCTCACGTTATGAAGCCCCCGGGGGCCATTTATGCTTAAAATGTCGCAGAATTTTCCCGATAGCGAGTCGCTTTGAGGTGAACAATAAGCCGTTACTTTGCGGAAAATGAATAAATATGGAAGCGGGGGCGAACGAGGCTCGTGAAATGAGATACATCACAAGAATCGTGACCCTTTATGACCCATAAGAGCGGCGGAATTTCTTCTTTGTGACCTCAAAGGAGTCTATTAAGCCTCTGTTTGTTATGGGGCATGAATCGCGGATTTTATCTCTCGGAAGATGTTACGGTTTCTATAAAGCGGAAGACGTATTTCGTCCTTTTCGCCTTCTTAATAGAGTAAATGTCTTAAGTGAGTACGGCAATCCATAATTCAAATTACGAGATCTCATGTTTCCAGGCGAGGAGGCATTAGTATCTAATTTTGCGTTTCAAACCATAAACCCCTCGTTGCGTTAAAGTCGATGTATTTTCTTAAAGTAAGGTGTGCGAACACATTGGCCTATTTTATGCCTTGTGTCCTTTGGCCAGATAAATAGGATGAGTGATAATTGTCTGCCAGTTTTCAAACCACGATTTGTTAAAAGTCTTCCCCTTTTCTGGTCTATGCCAATTTTACATCGGGATATCTAATTTTCTCACACTTATCTTACAAAAATAATTTTTAAGTCTTCCGCGGGAACTGTAACATGTTGTCTTAAATTTTGTTTGCCTTACCTACAATCGTGAAAGAGTTGAAGAATATTAAACGCTTTTCTTACTAATTGATATGCAGTTTGCACAATTGATGCATTATGTTTTGTTTATAGATGAGGAATTATTTGGTAATTTTAAATTATATCACCACGAAAGAGTTATCTCTCGTTATGTATCCACGTACCATTTCAGACTGGTTGAATTTCAAATTTATGATGATAAATCTAGCAATTGACTTCCCGCACTAAATAATAACAATAAGAAATATGGGTAAGCATAATTGAATCGATCACTGCAGATTTAAATTTAGATAGAAAGGGAATTTTTGTCTGCATCCGTAAATACGACAGTTTAAGAAATAGTTTATAGTTCACAAGTAGAGAAACGGCCGTGAAACATAAGATAATATCGTACTTTGACGTGAAACGGGATCATGTTAAATGAGTGTCTTGAATAGATCGTCACATCCCCGGAGTGAGTTGAAGTTACTTGGTTCTAATTGCCGTCTTCGTTTAAGCCTGGAGATCAGAAGACGTGAGAGACGACAATTCTCAAAGTTTTGGGCGTACATTTTGCCTGTGAACACTCTCGAACCCTCTCTTGTGTTTTCCAACCTTACATTCCTCATTTCCTGTTTTCCTTCACTCCGTTCCACGGCAGCATTGGGAAATCTCCAAAGCCTATCCCTTGCCAAAGTGTCGCAAAGTGTTCTACTTACCCGTCAACTAGCATCCTCGAAAATGTTTCTCTCTCGGCACCGTTTCCGCAAGTCATTATGGGTGTTAGTATGCAGTTAGCATGTGCGCACATCGATCCCAAAAGGGTGGGGCCCTCCACTCACGTACGTTTCACATACCTGTGATAATCCGATTTGTCTTGCAACAGACTTTCGCCGCTTCGTGAATGACTTTGCATCCGTCGCGAAATCTCTCTGTATGCTTCTAATTCACCACTCTCTCTCTCTCTCTCTCATTCTTCATTTTGTCAAGGAGAATCAGTTTCGCTCATCTTATCCACATTCTTTCAATTACGCTCTGAAACGCCTATCATGTTATCGAGGTATTTTATTTCTTGCAGAAATAGGAGATCGATTTTCATCTTTCCATTTTTCTTCGGTTGAGTCTCCACTGAATACCGTGGGCGTCCAGACGATCTGAATGGTTAACCAAAGATTCTTGTGTTACTAAATGTTTCATAATTTCTTTTGGTCTCGTTATTATTTCAGTTTTGGTTATCTGAAATGGAAATAATGCCAGATCCATATGCTAATTCAAACATTTGGATTCAAATTTATGAACGCTGTCTGCAAAAGGAATATTCACGAGAAATAAAATTTAAAATTTCTGCAAATCATACATTGTTAATGGATTTCTTACATTAATAATAATATCGGTATTTTTATCACCCGTAGTGCAGCCGACTTGAAGCTCATTTTCTGGGGAGGATATCGCTAACAAAATATTTATTTAGGAATTTTTAATAAAATGCAATGAATATTTAGGTAGCGAGGTTGAATAGAGTAGGGAATTAAAATATTAAAGCGACATCATTAGTAATAAATATCTCAATAAGTATCGTATTGTTGCATTTCATAGCAACATAGGTTGTGGAGTTCTTGTTGTTAAGTAGAACATGCAAATATTTGATGATGTCCGGAGTCCTTCGAAAATCTACTGTCACATAATTTTAAATCTTGTTTTAGCAGCTTAACCTTGTATGTTAACATTTGTAACAATTATTTTTTTATATTGAAATTCATTTTAAATGTGCAATAAAACTCATCAACGAAATTCCGGATTTCGTGCTCGGCGATTTTACACCTTCGAATGGGATCTCGAATGAGCTCTCTTTCCTCAGAATTATTGGCACCGGTGTTCGCGGGTGGATCTGATACCGTCCCCTGCCTGGTGGAATAGTCGTGTGATTTCACTTCAGATCTGCCGAGGACACTCTAACGAAATCGCACTTTAGCCTTTGGACGGATAGAAATATCCTTTGCCGTATCGTTGATCAATTGAACTGAATGATTCCGGATCCTTTTTCTCCCTCCCTGCCTTCCCGAGCGGGCGCCATCTCGTGAGGAGCAGGAGGATAAGGGAGGTCAGCGGAGATGAGGAGAATGCGAGATCAGGCAGGGCCTTGCCCCTATTTCCGGCTTCTGATAGCGATGACGAATTGGCACGGAGGGCTCACGGGTGGGAAAATGCTACGTTTGGAAACACGGTGGATTGCCAAAAGGGACTCGAAGATAAGATCAAAAGGGCTGAAAATTAGTTGGTCCGGAAAAGCCCACTAAAAATATAGAAGGATAAAGATGGTACCGAACCGTAGCGGAAGGATAAATTTTACCTGCGAAAAATGGTGTCATAGGAGATGGGATTTCTATCACATGCCAAAGAAAGAACGGTTTCAGACTGTGTTGAAGCGTGTAGGAGTTTCTATATCAAATATATTACCTCCCTTCAAGCGGTTGGAGTACTCCTTTTTTATTAACTCGGACCGCTTAAGTCAATATACGGATCCTAGTCATCTCTTCATAAAATATTGACTTAAGCGGTCCGAGTTAATATAACACAGAAGTTAAAGCATATTTCAATCCTTGTGGAGGAAATAATATCTTTCTTTTTACTACCAATAGATTTTCCATTGATAGTGTTTTTAGAAGTTACATATAATTAGTTACGATTTCAGTCTGGCTTAGACTAGTGGGTAGCGCGACCTCTATTTAACCCAAAGGTCGTGGGTTTGAGTCTCCTCCCAGAGAATGGATCTTTTGTTTCTCTAAAAACAATTTCAAAGAGCATTATGAAAAAAGTAACCCAAAACCGCTCAGCAACGCAAGCAACGCAAGCAACGCAAGCAAGCAATAATGGGAGAAGAAGTACTACAACAAGATCATAATTTTTTGTATTCATGATGGCCTAATGTTTGTATTCTCTGTATACGTAATTACTAATGAAACCTTATATTTTAAATATAGGTCTTTAAAAATTCATTTGAATTTATGCATTTTTACCCAATAGTTATCCTAGAATTCCCGAAAAACTTTCTTCTTTTTCTACTTACAGAGTGATATTCTGTAGTGATATTCCTCCTTTAGAAATATATTAATTTTATTCTCTTTTTTAAAGAATCGATGTTTTCTTTTAAACTCGAATGTATTTCTTATCTTACGTCTTTGGATTTCGACCTCAAATCAATTAAATCAGCAATTTTTTTCAGATTAGATAAATTAGATAGATTAGATTAGTAATAGTTTTGTAGTTATCATTTGTATTTCGTCTTATGTGTAATTATTATATGAGTATATCGGATAAATTCATCATCAACAGTTAAGTGATATATGATATTTTGCTCAATTTTACATCAGAACAAAAACCAAGTAACGACCAATTTTGCCTTGAAGTCAATCTGGCTCTCGGATGTATCTGCCTTTCCCAACCTCCATTCATACACTCTTTTCCTACAGTAATGTATTTACACATAACTTTCGTTTAATGCAATTCAATGATATAATTTGTAATATTTAAAATAATTTATATTAATAGTTGTGTCTTTAATGGCTGTGATTAGGAGCATGAGGTGATATGTTACATTTAAACGTTTTGACAATTAATTTTTGAAACAAAATTTACAATATATAAAACAACGCGCAAGTG
Organism: Rhinocypha anisoptera; assembly: GCA_011762765.2. NCBI lineage: Eukaryota > Metazoa > Arthropoda > Insecta > Odonata > Chlorocyphidae > Rhinocypha > Rhinocypha anisoptera. The sequence goes on from WURS02320979.1 coordinate 12,606, forward strand.
AAAAAGCTGACACTAATTGTATAAAAGAATTAAATTCTGAAAGGGTTACTATATTTTTAATCGAATAAAATCTCCCTTTAAAAATTCTAATGGATCATAGTTTTTGTCATTCCATGGTCATGATCCGTCACGATAATTCTCTTCAGAAAGTGAATTATGTGTTTATTTAAAAAAATGGCTTCAACAAATTTGAAAAAATTTATAACTCCACTTGGAATGCTAAAATAGTGCATATGCCGTCGAAAGCCATAAAAAAACAGATTACAGTGAAACCTCGGCTAACGAAGATAATTCGTTCCGGAATCACATTCCCAAGCCGACTGTCTCTTCAGCAGAAATGTGATTCCCATATGGTTTCTTCAGAAAATTTTTAAATAGATGCGGATGCTGCCTAGAATTAAAATACAGGTACTCATCTTAAAATAGTCAAAATCTCTATCAAAAGGCAAAAACTTACCAAAGGTTGAGATTAATAGCTTCGAAAATTCAGCTCCCAAACCAGCTGCTTTATGATAGCGTGCACATCCACTAAAACTGGTAGTTGTTAGCCATATTATCGGAGACAAAAGAACTGTTAAAAATACCATTGACCATATGGACATAAATTAGTATACTTGTCATAATAAAAGTATACTTGCATACAAAAAAACATTTTGACTTTCACGTGGTTTGTATGCCTTGCTTTTGATTCTAGAGGGTGGACCTAATGGACAATTTTTTCAACCTATTCCTCATTTTACATTGCCTACATCTTATTCAATGCAGGACCCGAATTCTTAGTGCATTTTTTTATCTCTACTCGTATTTAACAACTTTCTTATCTGTGTGTGAATCTTCTTGCCACATGCATTCCAAAGCACTTTCCTATCCACCCTTTACGTAGTCTTATCTTTCCCCTTTTCTCTCTCATCTCTTAATTCAATTCCTTTCTTTTCTGCTTTTGTTCCTTCCTCTCTGCGCAAGCCAAAAGCCCTCACTTTAAATACCACTCCCTTTACGTCCTGAAAAATGCTCCGGTTCACGAGACCCCTCATAATTTCGGTCCGCATTTTATATTCAACTCGCTCTTTTATCCGATCGATTTGACATTCACTTTTCTTAATCTTCATCCGTGCATCTAATTTCAGTATAATTTTGAGTATTTATTTTATCGTTAACGTTATACGCATTCAAAAACCTCAATGGAATCATTTTTTAAGAATTGGTCTCTCGTTGTGATCTCGTTTAGTCTAGCCAAACCGCCACCGATTTCCCCATCCTAATCCTCGGCTTAACTTGACCAGAGTATTTTCTTCCAAGGAACAAAGATTTGTTTCCGTCCACTTTGACGGTTTTGTCCCTTCGGTCCCTCGTCTTTTTTTTTGTTTCCGTTCTCCTTTCCCTCCCTCGCCCATATCTGGCACATTCTCACGCCTCACCAAACCCGTCCTTTTGCCTTCTTATGTCTTCTTCGTCTCCGCCGCAACTTTTATCTCATTCCGCTCTTTTTTTCCTGAATTTTTGATATCGTAGAATCCCTTACGCTTCCGGTAGCCAGCGAAAGATGCCCTCCACGCGAAGATAGCGCATCGAATATATATCTCACGCGAATTCACCCGACACTTAACCTTTATTCCTCTGCGTTTCTCTCCACAACTAAACACTCGACTACTTAACCCAACCACCCCCGTCCCCCACTCCTTCCTGGTCAACTTTCTCCATATTCGGGAGTGGCCATTATCCTTCCAAAACCCACGGAGAGAGTAAGAAGTCCAGACCGCCACCACCACCAACACCACCGCCGCTGGCTCTGCCGCACCCTGTGGGCGACCGTTGCTTCTTCCTCCCCGGACCCCGTGTCGCCCTCCCGATCCCTCCTCTCTCTCTCTCTCTCTCCCTGCCACGCCCTCTCGTCTCCATCCCCATTCGCGACGGCTTCTTATCCCAATCCCATAAACCGCCGATCTGAGCCGACACGGAAAACATTCATAAAGGGGATACCAACCGGGATAAGGTCTTTGTCGGGTTTCTGACTAGGGTGGGAACTTTCTTTATACAGCGATTTTCATTCATTCATGGGCCGCTCACCGTTCGATTTCGAGCGCGGCGCTGCGTGCAAAATGTTGAGAATGTCGTCGCATCCGCATCCAATGTGTATGGACTACTCCGTATTCAACTTAGGACTCTGCAGTGCAACAAAAATGCTTATGTGAGCGCCCATTGAGCCTCTCCTCTTTGCCTGGATCCGAGTGCAGGATTTTGATGTGGATTTACGTGTGTGGATATATGTATGAACTTTATTAGATCGATATAGCTCGACATTGGTGTCGCTAGATTCTATAGAAAATTAAATATTTACGTGGCGTTTCTTGAAGGGTCGTTGTCGCAATATTTCTTTTTTCTCATTTACATCGCATGTGTCGGTGCTTCCTGGTGCATCGCCCACGTTCCTATTCATGACTGGTTTTTTGATGTATTTCCATGGCTTGCATTGAAGAGTGATTTCAATTCGCAGATAAAAGAGTTCACTTCCCTTTTTCTGAGTACGATATGAGCTTCGTTGATTCTCGATTTGCCATGTCATTGCGATATCCATGTCATGTACCTGATGATTCGCACATAAATAAAATTATATATCTATATAAATGCGTCTCGAGATATACGAACTTCAACTGTATTTACAATTCCAGAAAAAAACTTTAAATATCTGGTCGAATTCGCCTTCATTTAAGTCATATTAGTTGAATATAAGTTAGATATTAGATATAAATTTAGTATATAGTTAGATGTTAGTTAACTATTACTTAGATATTGCTGCAACGTTTCATTTTTACTGATCCATTTCCAAAGGTCAATTTATTCCTAGTGACTAAAACCTTACGATATTCCTAAGTTGTACAGAAATCATTCCATGAATTCTGTAAGGCACTGCGTCCCCAAAAAAAACTATGAATGAGGAACATTAATTACCCAAAAATATATATTAATTATGAACAAAATTAAATTAAGTATATAAAAAATATTAAGATTTTACTTTTTATTCTTAAGAAAGTAAACATCCATATGATAAATAAATACTTCACTCTGGAATTTTTATCTAGCCATTCAAGGTCAAATTGGTCACGTTTATTCAAAATCTTTCTCCGCCACGCTGACTTATAACGCAAAATCGAATTTCCGTCATTTAATCCAACAATTTCTCACTCAGTAATTTAGGAAGTGTATCTCGAGTTTTGATTTTTATTGTTTGCTTCCCCTCTATTTGCAAAAAACTATTTTCTTCCGTCTGTTTATAGCACATAAACATCAAATAAGTGTTTCGTCCATTTTTATCTTAGTTTCCATGGATTTTTTTAAAACGTGGATCATATACACCAGATGAGACAATGACATAAAAGTTGACGAGAGTACGAGATTTTCTTATTACTTTTCACTCTAGTTACATAGTTTTAACTCTCTTTTTTGCAAAATGGATATTACGTCAAATGATTAATGTAAGACTAACCCTAGTCTTAAAATGTATTGCTTGACTAATAAAGTCGTATAATTGTTGCCAAGCCAGTCATAGTTTTATATATTCGTTAAAGTTTGTCGGTTTCCAAACACTATTATTTATCCTATAGAATGGAACTGCCTGGAGCTTTTCACAATTATTTCTAGAGCCTCACTATATTTTAAGGCAACATTTGGCTCCTCCAGAGAGGAGTCTATGTTTTAAGGTGTAACTTAAGCGTGAGCTTATATATTTACCTCCCAAAACACATCCATAGAACTCCATTCTCTCTAGCAATTTTCAATGGGGCTCTGGAGAGCTGCCGACCCCCCATCCCCTGCCCCCCCTACCCATTTTACATCTCCATTCGAGAGGATGCCCTCTATTCCTCACGCGAAATCCTTCTTCTCCTTCCATCTGGCCATCCCTTCCTGTATCCTGGCTCGCCAACCTTTATACGCCTCATGCATTCTTCAACCGAGTTACGCCCAGCGACCCCACCTAACTTTCTTTCAACCCTTTTGCCCTTTCAAGAATGCAGCATTGATGGCGATATTTTTTTCATTCAGGAGTCCTGGATCTTCGGATGCCAAAACCTTTTGTGTGGAATCATTGATGCCGAATAAATGGCCCCTCGATTCGGTTTTTGAAGCATTCCTTTTCTGCGTACTGCAGTAGAACTTCCAAGTGCTCTTTTTTGGTGGTTTTAGGGTTTTTTCCTCAATTGAACGGCAAACTAGGGTGCCATGAGCTTAGTAGGTAGAGGCGTAAGTGATCCAGTGGCATACAGCGAAAGCTGTCCGTTGTACAGCCTGCAGTTTTGGAGGATGAAAACATTACTAAATGACAAATGGCCTTGGGTAAATGGAGTGTTTAATGGTCGAACGGGTGGCTAGAACCGCCTTCTTGACCTAAAATTCGGAGTGGAGCAACTGAACAGTTGAACTGGAATATTCTACCCATTTGGTATTCGGGTGGAAGCAGTTACGTCATTTACAGGGTACGTTATTTTATTTTTCTTGTTTTTTTCGAATGAAAACGTTTGAGTTATTGATTCTTTGTAGTTGGAAGGAACCAATTACATCAACTAATATTTAGAGCTTGATTATGCTGTGCAACTTGAGGGCTATTCCGTATGAGTTACGTTCCACTGTATGAGGAGTTGTATAGGAGCACTATTTAACAATGAATGACAATATTATTTATATCATAATTTTGATCACTAAAAAAATACCTATCATGTAAGAGCATCTATTCTTCAAACAAATCAAAAATAGTCAGACTGCCGTAAACAAATCAATACATATACAGTTATACGGCCAGTATAAAACTATTTAAATTATTAATCATTTTAGAACTCATTTGGGGTATATTTATCATTTGTTGTACACATTATTAATTGAAAATTCTAATAAACGTCTTATATATTAAAAATTATGAACAAGTACTTCATATTTTATTATTGCTCGGTTGAATGGCGTCATTAAGTGTTGCATGTAGTCCTTGGACAAAATTCAAGTGTATTTTATTAACTTCTTTCAACGTAACAGAATTTTAGGTCTTTTTTGTAAAGGAGTGAAATGACAACGAGGTAAGGCTAAGGGAAATCGTGAAATCGATTTGTCTTCTCAGTTTATACAATGCTTTTCGGCGGCGTTGAAATGCCGGCGCCATTCTTAGAATAAACTCGCGGAATGAACAAGTTTTCGCCACTTTTCTCTGGAATTACTTTTGAAAGTATTCAGTTCTGGTTACTCCCGAAAAGTTCACGAAAGCCAGGAAACTTCGAGGGGGGGAGCAAAAGGAAGAATTTTTGCTCATTCCGCAACCCTCCATCTTTGTGCCCTTCCCCTCCACTATCCTCAGCGCCCCGCCCCCTACGCGCGCAGTAACATACCGGTCTCTTTTCCCGATAGAATGAGATCTTTGCTACGTTACACCGCCAATATGTGCGCGCGAGGAAAAGGCACGCCTCTTTCCAGCAGGAGGGCTCCGAATTCCGTCGGATTCCAGCCCCGCGTCCCGCTCGGTGACTCTTTCTTCCATTTTTCTCTTCCACCCTCCATCCAGTGCACCCGGAAAGAGTCCTTTTACTCTCTCCCCCCCCCC
>WURS02321197.1:0-18183 GCA_011762765.2 Rhinocypha anisoptera
GTGCGGCCGCCCCCCGCGAGCCCCCCACCACACAACACCCTCCCCCCCCCCACCCCCCCCCCCCCCCCCCCCCCCCCCCCCCCCCCCCCCCCATCAAACTCCTCACCCCCCCCTCCACGCCCTCTCCTCCCCCGACTCGACGCGCGAACAAATTTCACGAGCGGCCCCCAGGACCCACGTCGTGCCCGGTGAATCATATATTCGTATTTCGCTAGCCAACCTGTGAGTCTCTATCGCAGGATTTGTGGATCATTTCTACGTACTGCGGTAACAGTGGAGTGTACACTTGGAGTTTAAATCTGAGGGAAAGTACGATGTTTTATTTATTTTTTAATCGTAGGGGTGTGAATTTTTTGTACTCACGCCATAGAGAACTGAGTACGCTCATGACGTCCAAGGTGGAATACATTTTACCATAGAATACGAGTTCATGAGAAGGACTCTTTTATGGTTAACACATGAAAATATAAGTAGTTTTTAATACTCGCTACTCTCTAGCTTTCCAAGTAAAAATATGTTGTTTTTACTTTTTTATGTGAGACGATCCACAATGATAATCGGCGGATTTTGTCATTTTTACCTCGCTCAATTAGATATCTTTATTATACGTATTATGTCATTGTTCCTGCATGATATTAATATTGATCTGTTATTGATTGTTTCACATAAATAATATTTTGCATGGTGAACATTTTTGAATCTGGGATTGAATGCTTGGTGTTTACTCACCCCCTGCCACACGCGCTTGTAACGGTTATCAGGGTGCAGATGTAGATATAATAAGTTAATTGCGAGAGACGAGTACTTCCTATGATAACTGGGTTTTCAGTAGGTGGTAATCCGCGGCTGGTCTAAAATTTGCTCCTCATAACAGGCACAAAGGAGTTCTCAGAATTGGAGCTTCCCAACGCCGTGGATTGTTCATGCATGAAATTGGAATATCACTAAATATCACACCACCGATAGAATTTCTCCATCCAGGACTCGATTGAACGGGAGATATAGTTTCAGTCGCCTTAGAGACAAATAACTATCGTATTTCGAAAGGCATTCACCTCAATTGTACTAGAAAACTTGAGAAACCGGAAATGTCAAACCCCAAAATTTCAAGTGCAAGTGGACACCGAGAATTTAAAGGCATCGTGTGAGAAGGAAGGCCTTCTCGCAGTGCTTTGATCAGCGATCATTCAAAGCAGACGGAATGGTGGATGAAGGATGAAATGAGGATTGCTATTTATGTGTCCGGAACTGGCATTAACGATGTTTCTAGACGCCATCTGATATATGCATCATGAAGGTTGATATTGTTGAATATATACGTTCTCAAAACTATTTGTCATAAGGACACTATTTGTGTTGTTTAGTAACTTGAAAATTTCGTCTCAGTCGAAAAAATGGGATTAACTCGTGATCTGGGATTTTCGTGCGATCATTTTTACTACAACTTACGAAGTGGATTGTCTGAACAACAATGAATCGATCAACTCACTTTGACTTTTGGTGATGAAGCACAATCTAAAAACACTAATATATATATCACTGGTTTAGTTAATTCAAACGTGACCGTCGTTCGCTCGTGGACAGTTTTGAAGGTCGTTCAAAATCGGCGGTTGTGCCAGAAGCCATCGGTTGTTGTGCCGGAGCAGATAAAGGAAGATCGTCAAGTGACACACCGTGGGATTGAGGCATCCGTGGGCATTACTAAGACAGGCATACACAAGAATTTACATGGACATTTAGTCGTGAATAAGATTTGTGCACGTTGGTTTCCGATCATTAATCCGTATAAACTCTATGGCAAGCATCTTTATAACACCGTTTAATTTCGATGTACCCACTTTGAGTAATGCATATCGTATTAATGCGTGTCATGTATACACCTTTTTGACATGTGTCGATTGTATACACTTTATCTCAGACTTTCGAATTCCTTAGCGTCTCGGATAATGGTAGTGATGGGATAGCTTGAAATTCATCAATACTGGTTGTACTTGGAAATTAAGCATAAAATAAAACATCATATTTTCAATATTTCGTAAAAAATCATCGAAAGATTCGGATTGATGACGGGGTTTTCATTTCCTTTTTATGAAAAATCAACAGGGACAGAGGGAGAGGTCATCTATAGAGTTTTCTGGAAAACTGGTGCAGTAGGGCTAGAAATAGAAACTAGTCTAGGAGGATGAATAAATCCCTTTCCAATAATACTCTGTAACTTCCCAAAATATATTGTAGTTAGATATATCGTAGCATTTGAAGAATATAAATCTAATTTAAATGCATGACTTTTTATGGATTGATTGAAAATATTTTTTCTGATGTTTTGACTGACCTGCTATTTTCTGATGCTCTTGAGTTTTGAAATTAAAAAATGGCAGGATATTTAGAAGAGATTTTGCTGGAACAATATCGTTTTTACCTGTTAAGCATCGTGACATATATATGTACATATAAACAAATTTACAGATATAGTTGAGAACAGAGACACAAATAAAAAGGACACTCACGGGAATTATTTCGGACTGAGTGCTCTCTTTGTGGCTGTTGAAGGCGGACCGCCGAAACGTCCGAAATAATTCCTGTGAGTGTCCTTTTTATTTGTATCTCTGTTCTCAACTATATCTGTCTATTTTTGAAATGCGCTTCGCCGCCACCAAGATTTTCCTAGTACAAATATGTATATAAGTATATATATATATATAGAGCATTTTTCTTGGCAGGTTTACGCAAATTACTGCTCAACTCGTTAATAGGCGTTATTTTGTTCTCAAACACCTCTTTCTGAAGCAGTTTGTTTCATGTTTATCTGGAACGTGGAGTATAATTCTCTCTTAGCCGACAGGCTAATTAAATATCCTTACTTCTGCGTTTAAATTACAAGCGTAGATAAGCTATTCCGATCACTGATTAGAACTTCACTATCCCTTAAGACCCATTTCTATAGGACTTCTGGGCTCGTATAAGAAGACATTAACATGCGTCCAGCGTGGCTAATTCACGTCCTCGATACATTCAAGATTGCTACTTGAAGAAAACTATCAGCTTTCATTATGTAAAGGGACATAGAGATAGCAAAGGAAGCCGAAGGAGGAGGGAGGGGAATGGTGGGAAGAGGTTCAAGGCCACTTATGCGGTTTAATGGGCCCCACAAATGGAAACGGTTTCCTCTTTTTCCACTTGGGAGAAAGACGCCATGCCGTAATGATCAGTAAAGAGGGCGGAACCATATTTCTCAATTAGAATGAGAGAAGGGTAGTGAAGAGTTTCCCCTCCACTACAGGCGCGGAGCGCGGGAGTACGCCCTGAAGAGTTGTCATTTATTGCCACTATAATTTACGCACAAGTTCGCGAACTCGCATTAATTGGTCCACCGAAATTCTGTGGCCATTTTTTTGGATTGAGGAATAATTATTCCGATCAGAGATAAGGATAAAGTTGAACTAATTTGAATGCATGTTGATCAGTCAAGAGAAAATTTCTTGAGTCCAAAAAGATCTCTGTGGAGAGTACAAATCATTCTTTGCCGACAGTACGAAGTTTTCTTTTGTCTAACAGACTTTTTTTATCTCTCGCCTGACAGTGTGTAGTTAATATGATTGCTGATGGTTAATATGATGGCTAAGGGTTTTAACGAATGGGTGTGAATGACAGTGACGAAAACCGATTCTCTGCTATTATATGACGACTGCGAACAGCGGAAAATCTGGACTGTAGTTTGTATTTCGTTTATTCTGCGTTTCCCTGTCTCGCTTCAAATTTATTCGTAGGAGGTCAGTGCATGACTCATAGTTTGCTTGATAAATTGTTTCGAATTGATAAAATAACATTTATTTATTTCAGATTTTCTAATAGATTAAGTACATAATAGGCAAACAAAAAATCCAACTTAACTCTGCTGTGTGGAACCATTTTCATGACTGTACAGGATAAATAAAACTTTGAACTCTTCATAAAATTGTATTAACTATTTTCGACCGGTTTCGTCTACTATTGCCAGGTACATGAATAGAAATCACAGAGTATGTCGGAAGTGGAGGGGGGTATGGCTAAATATGTAGTAGTAGTAGTTTTTCGTATATAGGGTGCTTCGACAGCTATGGTCATTTCGAACCTCTTCAAATCATAGAAAAAACCCTTTCTAACTAACACAACACCCATGCTCTAGGAAGGATTCGAACCCACGACCTTTGGGTCAGCCGGCGAGCGCGCTATCCCCAGGCTAACCCGGTCGGCTGTATGGCTATATATACTCAGTGATTTCTGTACATTTACAGTACATGTAGATGATGTTTACTATGTAGACGAAACCAGTCGAAAATTGATAATACAATTTTGTGAAAGGTGCAAAGTTTTATTTGTCCTGCGCAATGAGAATAGGCAAAGTTTTTGCGCATTCTGGCTCAGAAGAGTTTTTTTTTCGTTGTTTTTTGGATTGCATGGAAAAATGAGGATTTCCCCTTGCAAGCATATATAGCAGTCGCATTATTTTATGATACTGAATGTCGGATGTGTCTGGATAACTGATATTTCGACTGAATGGGGAAGTTAATCTCCTGATCCCGCCGTAATTATCCCTTGATCTTGTGGTACGTGATCTCATGTTTATTGTAAAAACACGAGATTTTGAATGACGAATGGGAGGCTCGTGAAAGAATATAAATTATGCGTGCCCTGATGTGAAAACAAGTCTGTTCCTCCGGTTTTTTTTCACGGCCAAGGGATCTCCAAATTACCAAACCAGTATTTATGAGTAGGGGAGATGGTCTGAGATGAACACCAAGGGAATCAATGGTTGAATTAGGTTAAAGGACTCTCGAGGCAAATTTTAAACGTTATCTTACTAAAATTACTGAGTTAACAGTTGGTTTTTCTATAATTTTAATTTTTACGTAATAAGATTGACATTATTAAAGCAATAAGTTAATACAATATTTTTCCATGAACTATAGCATAACAATCCAATATTCACTGATTTTCGATTTTCAAATTTGTAACATAATTAATATTCATTTCATGTACTTAAAATATTAAAATTAAATATACTGTAATATCAAATGTGTTTTTCACTTGATTTAATTATTGCAGCACTTCAAGATTTCAATCACATCTGCCGTTCAATTAAAGATCATATAAATACAGAATGGCAACTCCTGAGTAATTTTTACTTCCATGAGGCTGATAAGCCGGGTCCAACGTGCGATAACTAAGTGTAATATCAATCATGTTGTCATATTCTCATTAATGCTTATTCAAGGGACAATTTTATGCACTAGATTGAGAGAATGAAGGAATCACTCATTCACCATTGATTGGGTGATCCTTGCCTATCCTATACAGAAAATCGAACTTCCTGATTAAGTTGAGTCTTACGTTATGAATTAAAAAAACATTCTTTGGGCATATGGAATCACACAATCGTATTTTAGATTGGATGATTAATTATATTACCGATTTAACAATTGTTATTTCTTGAGTACTACCGATCTTTTCTTCCATTTACGTATCTTGATTGTTTCCTTCCATCACCGCCTTCAGCATCCCATTAACTCGAAATATCCCTTACACCATACAACTTCTTTGGATTTTCACCAATAGCTTCCTCTCCTTCTTTGCCATTCCTTCTACCTTCATATTTCACCGATAGTTTCGAAATACGACAGCGACTAACGGTTTGTTTACTCACGAGCTGCAATGATTGACTGCGAGTCATTTCTCCCTTAACTTACGGTGCCAACGTGACCGCGCTAGTAACTTAAATATTCACGTGATTACCTTGAGCTAGCATTAAATCCCCATTTGACCATGAAGGATGAATTTATTGGAAGTGGTATTAAGTTTTTAAACGGAATATTTTCTTAATCCAAGAAGTTATCTAAAATTTCTACTGCGTCATTTTTGTATGAGCAACTATTGACACTACACAATTTAGCGTCATACGTGCCATAGAATTGGAAATTTAACTTCAGAAATTTACCAGTTCCATCTCTTCTCCCGATTATGAAAATAAATATGAATTATAAGAGTTACCCCGCCGCGCCTCTGTGGCGGCGGGGTAACATCCTCGTCTGCCAACCTGGAGGTCGCGGGTTAGAATCCCGACTGGGTGGATTTTTCTCCAACTAGGGTATGAATTTGTGTATTTCGTCATTGAAGTCATTTATGTATCAGCACCTCCTGTGGCTCAGGAGGACTTTAAATGGTTTCAAGAATGACAATTTCTGAACATGAAAAAAAAGTGTCAACCTGTTTATTTCGAACCTATTATTTTTTGGATGCTATTATTCTTGTTGATATTTTGTTGCGTACGTTTGTGGTTTTCTCAAGAACAATATTATCCATCCAAAATATGAGCGAAATATTTCGAACTTATTATTTTTATGGATATTTTTTATCAATCAAGAACAATATTATCCTTCCAAAATATGTGTATTTAAATATCATGCAATTAAGCATGCTAAGAGTAAAATCAAGTGCAATTAAATGAATTGATCTGAAACCACAAATGTAAATAGAATGTTCAAGCATAGATGAAGTATGGTTCGATTCCGTTCAATGGTTCACAAGTCCGCCTGTGAGCCCGAGCGTCCTTTTTTTCTGTTTACGTAGCTTGATTAATGTTTTAATTTCCATCACCGCCTTCAGCATTCCATTAATCCATAATATCCCTTACATTAGACACCTTTTTTTTTGGATTTCCCACCAATAGTTTCCTCTCCTCATCTGCCATTCCATCTGATTTCTGCACTTCTCTTCCTCGGCAACCGTATTATTTTCTCCAAGAGCAACGAGTGAGCGTTGAGAAGTGAGTCTTGTGGTCTTATTTTCACTTCTTCCATCCGGAACATTGGGCTATCGCCGGCACCAAAGGAAAAAAAGAAAAAAAACACGTTTTGGGAAGAATTGGAGAGTGAGTCGGCGCAAAATGCGAACGCTTACCTCCAAAAAGTCCGGAAATAAGCTTTTTAATTAGCGTCCTCGTTTTTTCAGAAGGTTTTTTTTTCATTGACGAATCAAACCTCCGTGATTGATTCAAACCACCATTTGGAGTAAGTGAATTCCAGGGTGTCGGAAAATCATGGCAATTGTACAAAGTATTTTTCTCAAGCATTTTCTACCTGTTCGAGTCATAAGGAATAACAGGGAAGTGATGAGATTTTAAAAAAATATTCGAAAGTGGGGAAAGAAAGCTTTTTCATTTTGTGCACCAAAATATCTTGGGACCGATTGGACATTTTGACTTATACTACCAAAAACATCCGTTTTAAACCTGCTTGAGAGGGAATGGTAAAAATGAAATGTTTCTCAAAGTGAGATACCAAATAATTCGTTCCCTTTACAGCTAAGGAGACACTCGGTGGAACGGCCAATAACATACGAGGTACAAAAAGAGACTGTGAACGAATCACGTCATGAGATAAGAGATGATCGCAGGATTGATAGGTATGTTACAAAATATATTATGCCTAAAAAAAATATGAGATCGATGTTAGACTAAGTCAACGCTGGATAAAGAGAGGTGATCCGACTGTGAAACTATCTGGTCGATGTTAAGACGATGGGGAGAAATACCCTTTTTTGTACGCTTAAAATAATGTTATGCAATGATGTTAATATGAAAATAGTATACCGGGGTGAAATTATTTGGAAAATGATATTTTGCTCCCATACGGCAGGTGTGAAGATATCAATGCAAAAAAAAGGAAGCAATATGTGGAATCGTTCGTATGGAGCATGGCGCTCTGTGGATCAGGTACGTGGACCACTGGAAAAACAAAAAAGGGAAGAAAAAAAGCCTTCGAAATATGGTGCTGGAGGAGAATTCTAAAGAATAAGTGGACGGATAGAGTTAGGAACGAGGAAGTGTATGTACACAGAAGAGCAGAGGAAGATACGTCAATTCGGATTACGATAAGAAAACGAAGAACAAGGTGGATATGACACACCCTGAGGTACGTATAATGGGTTCATGAGGAATATAATAGAAGGAAAACTAGAGGGAAAGGCCCCGCGAAAGGAAGACCGAGCGACAAATATATAGGGCACATAATAATAACAAAGAATTGATTCCGAAACATTTTTGTAATTATTAATAACAACAAAATTTCCTCATATTAAGTTGGGAATATAGGTACCCCTTTGGATTATTCCGCTTTGGGGTCACCGACTCGACCATCTTACATAAACAAAATAATCTTGTGAATATGATTTTGTGTTCTCGCATATTACATTATCTCTTATGCTGGTATAGTATTTTACAATATTATATATTATCTTAGCCAAAGCTTACAATTTGACAAAGAACAGCAAAGTTTGCATATCAATAAATAATTTGACAAAATAAAAAATAATAGACTGTCATCGTAAATACAATTTCAGTCATTTTTAAAAATAAATTTGAAACATCCCTAGTAGTGAGTTACCACTTTTTCACATTTCAACAAAATGCAACTACAGTCCTTGCATTAACAGTTAATTCGGTTAACGAACAATATATTTTGGGCCCTAGGAATAAATATTATCAGAGACGTTAGAAAGAAGAACTGCCAATGGATACAGGTGAGTTAGCACTGAATAGGAACTGATGGAGGTCTGCAGCCGACCAATTTACAGATTGAAATGCAAGTACAGTTGAAAATGTAACGAGTGAGACATTGAGGAGATCTTGACCAAAGAAACTCGGTCTGTCTTTCGTATATGTTGAAGCTACAAATTAATTATATAAATATCAAATTAAATTAAGAAAAGAAATGACAGTTGTAACAGAAAGAACAAAGTAGTTGTCATGGAGTTATTGATAAATAACATAAATAGAGCAAAAACGGGAAAGGAAAGGACTAAAGAGAGGATTTGTATCTGATGAAAATTAAATCTCTTTTTTACTAAAATATGTCTCTGAGTAGAGTTACTCGTTCGAAAGTTCAATGGTATTAACGTACATTTCAGACGCGAGACGATTTAATTTGTAATGTCACTCATTTCAATCCATGAAATTTATCGCTGAAAGAAAACGACTTCCTGCCTGCGGAGTGCGGATGGGGAAGGGAAATCGGATTGATTTATGGGGATTAGGGAGATCTCCCTCTCCCCCACACCTCATCCTCGCGTCATTCGCTCATACCTACCCCCCTCCCCCAACTCTCCCTCCTATCGAAATATTTTCCATCGTCATCTCATACTGCTATCAGTTCGCACATTTATCATCGCCTTATTGATGTGTCAATCTCTTGGGGGTCGTCTTCTTGAAACCGCGGCACTCTTACCTTCACCGGTCGATCCCCTTTAAGTCCGTTACACACGACGCCATTTATTGGACAAGAAATGGTAGAAGAAATTGCCAGCCATGTTTTTCGTCGTGTGTCATAGCGAATTGCTTTCCATCTGGAGGTGGCACCAGAAGTTTCCTGCCAGTTTCACAGGATAGAACGTGGTCTATTTCGGCCATTTTTATTGTGCCAGTTGTGAGAGTTAATGTGAGACTCTGCGACTAAAAAAACATTATTCAAAGTTAGTATTCTTTTTTATTTCTATTTAAAACGTACTTCATTATTTTTATCGCTTATGTTGATGTAAGCAAATAATGAGATAAATCTAATAATGAAATAGTGTGGATGGGGACTCTGGACAACCAACACGCCCACATCGACGCAAATATGCGAAGCGTGATTGTGAACGTGATACACAGCAGGGAAAATCGGCTTGTGCCTTGTGGGAATCACTAGAGCGCGAGAGCGCTGATGAAGAGGAGACCAGATGACACAAAGTGTGAGTTGTTGATTTCTTGGAGATGGGGAGGGAACCGCGGAAGGTAAGACCGATCGTGAAAGTAACTCGTCAGCAAAACTATTATTGTTAGAGACGTGGAACGCTGATCGAGAATTACATAATGTACCTAAGGGAATTGGTAAAAACCTTAGATAACAGAGGCATATCGACGAGTTTTATAATCTTCTAATCTTAGCAATCTTTTGGCTTCTTTCTTGAGACTGAAAGAGAATATTACCTATATACACACACACACAAGGAGACATGTTACCTTCCCCTTAAAAATGACGTCGTGGCCTTCCCGAGTGAAAGCGAGAGAATCAGAAGTCGGTTGGATAAAGATTTTCGTTTTTTTTATGCTAAGAGATCTGTATTAAATATAATACGAAGGGATCTTTTATTCTAGTGTTACTTAGGCGAATTTCGAGCACGGATATACCGTCATGCCAAAAATGTGGCGTATTTTATGCGTGAATTATTCGCTAGAATGCAACCAATTGCATTCGTTTTCATTACAAGCTATGAAGTTCTGCATCTTTAACATATCTGCATAAACAAGACATTTTCGTTGCTCAGCAGGCTTTCAGGAGTGCCTAAAGAGTTTCGTTCATTTTTAAATGTATAGAAATATATGCAACTTTTGATTTACCACACATTACCTATAAGTAAAAAATGATGCCTTAAAAAGTACCTTGCACTTGCAAAGCAACACATGACACAAAAGCGCTTGCAAAGCAACACACGACATAGTGAGAACTTCAGCAGTCGAACAATATCCCTACTCGTATATGCTCTTATGAAATGGGAGGTAAACTCATATTCTGGAAAATATAGTATAACTTAAAAATCGGACGCCTAGAAAAGTTTAACGTCCTATGTATCAGAAGAGGTTCTAATATTAATCTGACGAGAGTGTGCGGAGAAAATGAACTTAACTTCCCCTTCCTTGTTTTCTTTTAATAAAAATGAAGACTCTGCATGTTAAAAATCGTTAAACAAATTACCCACAAATGCATAAATCTTAATCACACTAAAATCCATTACATTTGATAAAATTACGTCGCATTAACTGACTGATAATATTAAAGTACAGTAGTTTTAATAGCATAAATAGGTGAGACGGTAACAAAAAATTAATCAATGTGAATAATCACCATACTCCGTTGATTTTTCCTGAATAATGATTCAATATAATCATTAAAATGAGGGATTCCCTCGAAAGATGAAAACGTTTTCTTGGAAGATCAAATTTTCTTGATGATCAGAGAAATCAAAAATTCCAGCGGTCACTTTTCAATTTAAAAAGTGGGTCACGCAACGTACGGCAGCATATGCGATGTACCACATCCCCCCAGATAATGGAGCAAAAATCTTTGTCCGAGATTACACACAAATATTGAGAAACTCGGGGAGAATACAGACGGCACATTATTAAAACTAATGGCGACATCGTTAGCGGAGTCACGACTGAGGTTACTCGCGTTCTGGTTTTATACTTCAGTTATTGCAGAAAGGAAAAAAAAACTCTCCACTGAGAAAATAATACTCCATTTCTTTTTAATCCAATAGAGATGCAGCAGCTGTAAATACTCGCAAAATTAAAATATTTTTGCCCGAGGCATCTCTCGCTGACGAGTAAGCACATGGAATGCTCGCTTCGGTGAACTGAGAGCCGTACATCGGAATGAGAGATGAGTCTTCGGGAAAATAAGACGTAAGAGAGGGAGAGGAGGGATAGCAGGAGTCGCAGGCGGATGATGAATGGGGTCCAAAGGACGGCCTCCGTATATTAAGGTCGAGTTGTCCCTATGGGAACTCGGGCATATGTGATGTCGCGTTTCTCGGGCTGCGGCCAACCCAAGCGAACTGGCATTTCTCGCAGTGGGATAATCGCTGCGAACCCCGAAGTGGCGCTATCTCGGCCAGAGGAAGCAAGAGCCCATACTTACATAAATTTAAATATCTAAATAACTCTGGGGAGAGAAACAAGGTATCAAGGCAATTCATTATTGCAAGGGTCAAGCGGATGCTTTAGATAACGCTGGTCATGCTGATGGCCCGCCTTTCTACTCCTGCTACGAATGGAGAAAACTTTGCAATTTTTTTAAAATCAGCAGAAAAATGAATTAGGGGAACCCAATAAATGCCAAATGAACTCGTAAAGGGACCAATTATTAGCGTCAGCACGTAAATTCTTAATCAAATTCTGAGGATTTAACCTACGAATTAGAGTAGAACGGAAGATTTAAAGACCAAACAAATTAATTCCGTCCGAGTGAAAACGTTAGAAAAAAATATTTACGTTTTTCTATGCTATGACAATTCGTCTTTTTTCAGCGAGTAAGTGAATCCGATAGTTTCGGGAGGACTTCCTCGGATTTGATGCCTCGAAGAGCGGGAAGAAGATTCGAATGCTACGGTTCTGTTGAAATTGAAACAGGGCGCCAGATACCGACCTGTAGACGGGTAGGGGAGGAGAATAGTATGAGAAGTGAGTGATGTGGGTGAACAGGAAGACCCAGTCTCCAACAAAATTAGAATCAAGCCGAAACTCTCTCATCGAATTCAGATTATTGACGAAAGGAGAGGAAAATGAGAAATGAGCTAGGGCTACAGTTCAACGGAGAGAAGCAGAGAAAATGGTGCAAAATTTAATAACAGTAGTAATGAAAAAATCCTATCGCAAAGCCATTTCGCTAAATAAACCATTTGCCGTACACAATTTATATCAGGGAAAGCTAAACATTACTACAAACTGAATAAGCATATTTAGGACGTCTTCTTCTACAAATTTAGTACGATATTTATTTATTTATCAGTTGCTCTAACACAGCACTGTGCCAGTAACGGTGGCACAATATAACGATGAAAATATGTACGTTGGTTTATAAATAATGGTGCAGAATGAATAAAACACAGTTCTAGTAACAGGTAGTAAACTTCAAAGCTCCCATTATTAAGAGAGAATGCAATAGTTTTACTACTTTAGGACCAATTTTCCCAAAAAATATTTCTATATTTTACAACGCTATTAGGAAACGAAGTTGTTCCAGATTAACTAACCGTCTTATCTGTTTCAGTTTAAACGTGTTCTGGTACCATTCATAAAGAAGTACATATGCACGTGTTAGAGTAATCTTTCACGGTATTTAAATAATATGAATTCGAATAAAAAATTGATGATTAACACGATGGGTATCTTGATATAGAGAGACGCTCGATAATGCACAGAACGTAAGATTCCTACGAGAACAAGAATGACGGATGCGTCTAATTAGAGCAGAAATTTAGAACATTAACAGACGAAACTGCGCCCAATTTAACAGCATTTTCGTTTGGTCCATAAGATTAGTTGCTTCGTTCATTCTGGAACAAAAGCATGAAAAAAAATCTGACATAAAAAACGCTTTTCCTCGAACAAAGGTGCACAAATTAAAGTCCATCTTATGAAGCTAGACCTGGGGGAGAGGGAAATGCGGCTAAATTAAGAGGGTGGGGGGAAGAGAATGCGAAAGGAGAATAAATGTCAAGAATCTCAGTGGTGATAGCGTGCCCGGAAAAAAACGTCGAAGAGACGTGCGCCACTCAGCACTTAACTGCGGGCAAAATTAGGGAAGTAGGAAAGAAAAAAATTAGATATTTTTTTTAGAATGCGCTATTCCACAAGACGCAAGAGTTTGCATGCAGAGAGGTAACTAAAAAAAGACCTCTCAAGTTGTATAACGGACTGAAATTCATCAGAATGCATCTCGTCACTAGATTCGGCTATGAAAGTTTTATAATGAAGACCTATGTCAATTGAGTACGAAATAAATTAAATTTTCCAAGGGCTGGAAATTCATTTACGTAAATGCTTTACTACGATCCTGAACGTTCTGTATGATTTACAATCAAATGAGAATAATTAAAGGTTTCTCACTCGAAGGAGAAAAAGAATTGGAAGCTGAAGTTATTAATAAACTTTTTCGAGCGAAAATGAGCAGACTTTATCCCATAAGTACATGTTAAAACATGTTTTAGAAATCAATTAATAAAATTTATATTACAATTCGTCACATGAAGGCAGCAGATATTCGGCAAACGGGAATGAACTGAAGATAACTTCTCTTTCTCAACATTTGTCAGATACTCTGTATTCATGATTTTACTATAATGGCAAATATTTGTCAGTGCCATCTATTTGTTCTGCACATCGTCAACAATCATCGTGTAAACATATCTTCTCCCTTTTCCCTCCAGAAAAAATCATTTTTCTCTTTTATTCAGAATGTAATGAATATAATTCATCAAACAGTGAAAAATATATGTGAATGCCGCTTTTCATATTGACGAAAATAGTAGTAGTATTTTCGTTTTTATAGGGTGCTTCGACGGCTTTGGTCATTTCGCACCTCTTCATGTCACAGAAAAAATCCATCTGGACAAACACAACACCCATGCCCTGGGCGGGATTCGAACCCACGACCTTTGGGTCAGCCGGAGAGCACGCTACCCACCAGGCTAACCCGGTCGGCTTGCTTAAATCCATTAAGATTCTTTGAACGAGTAGTAAAGCACTAAAGATGACACCAATATAACCCTGGCCTATAACTTGAGTTAGATCAAGTTTCCATATATTAAGGGACATATTTAAAAATTACATGGTAGGATATTAATTCGATGTATTCCACTCCAAAAATTAACATGTAAATAAAATATCTTGGCAGATACACATGAAATTGCGACATATAACCTAATATATCTAAGAGAAAATAACGAAAGTCGCCGTTGTTCGGCCAAGCCCATCGTTATACATGGTTACTATTGGGTAGTGGAACAGTGACCAGACGAGAGAGGATGAAATTGAAACGACCGACGGGTTGAGAGAAGGGAGGACGAGGAAGGAGGGCGAAACAAGCGTCAAGGGGGTGCAAAGGGGAAGGCAGAACAACGAGGAGAGGGACAAGTGGAAAAAGGAGAAGTGGAGGACGTCACGAATGGAACGTAATCTACGTAGAGATAACACGTGAGATGGCACAGCATGGTGCGAAGTGGTAAATTTAAAAAAAACAAAAGAGTTAAAGAACGTTTCACCAATTCTAATGCAGTCGGATGGTTTTATTCACGCATTGCAATAAAAATCAGCTTTTTGGACAAAAGAGGACTATATTAAGCTGCCTAACAGAGTGCAACTGTTTCAAAAGTCACAATGACAACGATGGATCGTGCCAAATATCTTCATCGCCATAACAATATATTTTCCCTGGTTCGTCATGAGCCACTGAAAATATATAAATCATAAATTATATAAACAAGAAAATATATAAATCAGTGTTACACAAATGCACAAGACTACAAATTTTCTTCAAATGGGCAAAATTAAAAGTCTCCAAAATAAATTGGTGAAAACTGAAAGATAACTCTACGTCCTTCCTAGTTAGCCCCGACTTACCCAAAGGAAGCGGCTTCGAATCCCGCCAATGGCACGCTTGTTGCTTGTCTATAAATGATTTAGTTGAGTGATTGATGCCAGCAACGGCATGCGGCCGTAAACGTATTGACCAATACCGAATAACAAAACGACCCCAAAATCATGATGGGGAAAAAGCTAAGGAAGAAAAAAATTCTCCGTGATCACGAAAGTTACAAAAATTTCCCTCTGATTGTTAATACAGAATCTCGTCTGATGCAATTCCAAAGAAACGTAAAAGATGAAAATTTTTCCTTTCCCCAAATTTGCTGTGCAAGAATGATAATCAAAGAGGAATGTTTGTTGTATAAACTTCCCGGGAACAGAGCTGCAACCACAAATAAAATATTGCACCAATCAAAACAAGGTAACACATACCACCTCGGAAAATATTGCGAAAATGTAAATTCGGAAAAATATTGCACAGTCACAAAAAATATTCATTGTTAATGCTTGTCAATTATATTCATTTCTTCTATAATGGTATGATATTTTTGCTGTAGGAAATTTTATGGATTTATGAATTCACTGGAAACGAAAATTTTTTTTTTCAAACATAGTTACGAACGCCTGCTTTCCACCCATAAGAGCACATAACAAGAGTGCCTAGGTTACTCTATATTTTCTGCCGGCATAGGCCTTGGATAACAAGTAAAATCTGCATTACTGGTAAAACTACATTTTTAAGATTGACACATTCGGTATCGAAGGTAGATAAAAAAATCAAAATTTTTAACCCGCTATACGGAGTCTACTAGTGTATGTTTTTTTTCCGAATCCGGGGAGAAAAAGACCCTTCGGCAGGGAAGCGATGCCTTCGGACACATAACCGGTTACCCAAACACTTGGATACCCTTCATACCTTTCAACCCTCTATACCTTTCATACCCTCTATACCTTTCAACTCACAACCCTTCATCATCCAATTCGACCATCTGCCGCTCCGGCAGCCATGTCCTTTCATATCCTCTAACTCACATCAACATGATTCATCCATCAATCCAGTCATGCGGCTTGAATTTTAGCGGAACGTCTGTTTCGGAAACACGGATCTATATCTCCTAGAGGCATTCCTAACGATCCTTTATAGAGCATGGCAACCTGAGCAGACACAAATATATCGACACACAGGTAACATTCCTTGACAAGCCTGTTCTGAAGTGTAACGGAAAGACAATGATAACCCTGTCACCATCTTCACTTCTCATAATCTGTTGAATGTATGGCCGTGCTTCCTTCTTTGATTATATTACAGTTAATCAGTTAATATGTAATATATTACAGTTATTACAAGACATATCAGTCGACTTAAAATTAATGTATATGTATTTATATTATGAATAAAAATTATTAGAATGCATTAGGAATTGTATCTTAATTGAAACAGTTCACGGGAGAAATTTCCTGACGTTAAATGAATGTACCTTATTTATCATAAAAGTTGAACCGTTTTTGGAAAAATGTTTATATATATATATATATTTTTTTTTTCACGAAAATAACTATTTAACTTTAATATATATCGAATATAATCTCGTTAACAAACTAAAAAAATTATCAATGTTGCAATTAAGGAAAATATTTGAATTATAATGACATTCTCCAAGAGATATTTATCAGTTAAACAGTAAACATGAAGAAAAATCTGCTGGTTAACGGTACTAATGCTTCACAGTCCTGAGGTACATTAGAACGAAAAACATAATAATCCGCTACATCCACGTTTTAGGTCACTTTAAAAGTATTGTAATATTATTTAATGAAATAAAATAACTGGAATTAACAAGCAGTGGGAGAAAAATATGACCTCGTACAATTTAATAGTTATAACCACGGCAAAACGTAACTAAAAGGAAGACTGAGAAATGAAGAGTAGCTGGATTTTTAAAAGAACTTTATTATAACATCATGAGCGAGCCTGTCAAGCAAAATAAAGGACGGAGAATAAAAACAAAATGCAAGGGGAAATTAATGTCTAGCGCAAAATTGTTGCCAGTTTTCCTAAGGCATTATGACACGAAAGTGCATTACTAAGTAATTACATTTCACTCGGCAAACTATTTTCTATTTCATATTAACCACGCAATTAACTCAATACCTAAAAAAAATAAATTTTCCGTCAAAGGAATATATTTCAAGCAGCTTTTGGCAAGAAAAAATTAGAAACAAGGGTCCTTGAACAAATAGAATCGCATGGTGATGAAAGGGAGTGCTGGGTAGAATGACGAGGGGAGAAGAGACAGGAGAGAGGAAGATGGGGAGGAGAAAGAAGGCAGAAGAAAGGAGAGAGAGAGAGAGGTGGGTTTCTTTCA
Organism: Rhinocypha anisoptera; assembly: GCA_011762765.2. Classification (NCBI taxonomy): domain Eukaryota; kingdom Metazoa; phylum Arthropoda; class Insecta; order Odonata; family Chlorocyphidae; genus Rhinocypha; species Rhinocypha anisoptera. The sequence continues at coordinate 17,524 of WURS02321197.1, forward strand.
TCCTACAAATTACCAGCTCTCCTCCCTCCTTCCGCTGTTTTGTGGGCTTCCTCGTACTTGCCTTTAAAAAAAAGCCACTCACTAAACCCTCGCATCTCGCAATTTTCAAAGGAAATTAAAAATAAGAGTGGAATAAATTTCAATAGTAGGGAGGCGCAAAATGTTCCTTTTTTTAATAGAGAGAACATTTCTTCACTTAAAACGGCCCCTTCTCTTTACACTCGGCTTATTCCCCATTGCTCCCAGTGGCTCACTTCCCCTTCACCTTTCCCTCTGCCCCCACATTCGTAGCACAGTTTTTAGAGCTCAGCCTGTCCCTACGAAAAATTACTCCCGTATTATTAAACTTCTACTACGCAGTCCTCAAAATTATCCTAGTAACAGTTTAGCCACGAAGCGCACCGAATCTTATATCAAACGAGTCAATCCCGGACTAAAGTAACTCGATATCCCGGAAATTGTAGGCAAATTTGCATTTATTTATTTTTTTTTACAATCGTCCACAACAGCACTAATAGGCCAATTTACATTGGACACCGTAGCATTTTTTTCAAAAACATTGACGAAACACACAAACATGCCCTAGGTGGAGATTAAAAAATCTACCTAGTCGGGATTCGAACCCGCGATCTCCGGGTTGGCAAACGAGGTCGTTACCCT
>WURS02321306.1:0-18183 GCA_011762765.2 Rhinocypha anisoptera
AAAAATGTTATAGTGCCCACTGTAATTGGCCTATTAGTGCTGTTTGTGGGCGATTGAAAATAAATAAATAAATAAAATAATTTTTTCCTCATGTAGCCCAAATGAATTGCAGCAATCTCTGCCCACTGCCACTTTACTCATATTCACGCAACTCAGCTGTTCACAACCGATGACGTTATTCTCATCGAATTCCACGTATTTGTATACAAAATGCTTTACTCGAAACCAACCCACATACTTCGTCACAGAAAGAAGTGGAAAAAGGTCACTCTGGGGTAGCCATAAATTTTCCTTTTTCACTTACTGTTGTTATTTTGTTAAGTCATTTTTTCGGTCCTCCGAAGAACATGTCGCAAAAGACGTTGGGATTCAAAAGACAAAGGAGTAGTGGAGGGGTTAAACAAGGTAAAGATTAACCCTCAAGCTACCAAGGTATTTTACACCTTTTCACTATCAAGGGGAGTAACTTGGATACCCCACTTACTTAATTTAATAAAAAGTATACCATACTCCGTAGAACCTTAATTTAATGTTTATATGATTCTTATTACATATATTTTCGACTTTGAACATTTATTTTCGGTGCAAAAAATATTTTGTTTAAATATGTAAAATTTTAACAAATTTAAGTAACAATTTTTTTAGGTAATAATGTTCTACGATCAACGAAGAACAATTACTATGAAGCATAGCATCCTTGAAAAAAATTAGAGGTTATGCGATTAAAAATGTTACTTGGGGTAAATTTCGTTATCTACCCTTGGTAGTCTGAAAGTTAGTAAGAAAGTTTCATTGGTCTTCCTTCCCCAATCCTATGATTTAAACCTGCTGATGATATTCCCTCCGAACAAACAACGTTAATAAACCAAGAAATTAGGACCAGAATAATAAATTGCAAATATTTCTCACCCTACTTGATTAATTTGGTAGAGTTATTTTGAATTACTGCTATTTCCGATCATCTGAGGCATTCGATCCAACTATCGACAAGCGCTTTCAATGGGTTCGATGATTAATTCGACTTCTATGGTGAATCAACAAAGCGTATCTTTGGAATTATTATTTCTATCAAACAGAATAGGTCGCTTTTTCAGTTTGCAATTACATACCATTCTTTCCGGCACACTGTACTTGGACGATTCTCCGCCAGGTGCCTCTCGCCTCAACTGCTCACGACGGCACCGCTCGCTCCGCTGGCATTCCACGAATTCCGACAGAGCTTCGGAGGCAGCCGCGTTGAAGCGCTGTCCGAAGAATCCGCCGATCCGCGGCACGAAACCTTAATACAAAGTTTGGAGAGTGACTCGCGTGAAATATGGGCATGGATTTTCCCCCACTTGAGAGAATCAACTAAGTTTTGGGATCTCGATTATGCGTCTGATTTCGGGGCTGATCATACCCCGAAATAGATATTGAACTATTGTTTATACATAATTTTGAATGTAACGAGTACTCATGTTGCCATCGCAGAAGCTCTTTTGTCCGAATGATGGAGAGTAGCTGCTAGTTGTAATAGTGGAGAAAAAAACATAACTGCTACCTGGCTCACATAGGGTTTTTAATAATTTAAAATTTTATCTCTTTTAACTGCAAATTTATGAAAAATGCATGCAAAAAAAATATTTATTTATCCTTGAACTCCTTTGAAAGGCATTGGCATTTTTGTGTTTCCCTCGTAGTTTACGAAATTTCACTGTCGAAGTTTTTTAACGTTCCTTTCTGGGGAGGGGGAGAATTTTTCTGGCTCTTAAGATAGGGTGGTTTGGTACATATTATATATTTCAACTTGCCTTGCAACCTATTGTAAAAAATTCTCAGAAAAATTTTGTATTCACCTTGTCTAGTCGTTTTCATATCTCTTCCTTACATGAATACCTATTGCCCATTCATTTTCATCTAAGTACAAAATGGCATACAGTGGAATTATGAATATCAGAAGTATCAATCTTATTAGAAAGTGTCCCCGGTAACTTATAATTTTGTTGCGTCTTAGAAAGTTCTAGAAAACTCGCAGTCCCTCTCTTTTGGAGGTATCTCCTCTACTCCATTGTCGTAACCTTTCCAGGGGGTATATGATGAATTCTTTCAATCGAAGGGTGATTTTTATCCGTCAACAGTAAACCGGTGAATGATGAGGAGACAATGTAATTCTCTCTTCACGATATCCCCCATCGCAGACCCTTTTCGAACCATCTGCTTTCCATATCCCTAAAAAAATAATCCGTAGGATTTGAAGTGTAACATTCGAGTTTCCCACGGAGCGTGAACGAGTCGGCGATAATAGAAGAAAGGCACTCACTCGGTCTTTCTGCTTGATTTCAGATACCGAGACCGTGACTGAAATCCTGCGGAATCCATTTTAAACCGGACCCTCACAGGGTCACCTGCTTCACATTGAGAAACAGTTGACTCTGTGTAGGTCCGGTTTAAAAGAGCTCAGTGGAGACAGGGTCAATTCCCCCCAACTACATCAAAGCCTAAGTGATAAGATGGAATATACGTTTTTTCATATTTTAAAATATTATATTTCTAATGCAATAATCAGTCGTTAAATCGAAAATAGACCGGATGTACAGACATCATTTAATTGACAACGATTTGATAGCTCTACACTTAGATTTGAGAAAGATTTTCTTGCGGAACTTATCGGATATTTTCCACAGAAATCCTCTAAATCTTTGACAAAAATCTTCTAAATGCTCCTCACTTAGATACATTTAACTAATGTTGTAGAGAAATTTCTACATTAGATTTACGACTTGTTTTACGATACTTGTAAATTGACTTTTAGCTCGAGGAAATAGATCCCTGGGGGTTGTTAAGGACATACAGAAATACAATGATGTCAATTTGGAACATTGACTCGAAAAGCAATGGATCGAAATTCGAATGAAGTTGCCCCCATCTCCAAACCACTATCGTCTTACCTTTGTAATTCCGCAATGCGTATATTTTTTTCCAGCAATTATCCGTCTCTCCGGATGCGTTTTAAAAAACCGGAATGAATATTTAAATGAAAAACTTGATAATTACATTCAGTACCGTCATTATACTCGGCATGAATATTAAAAACATCGGGATTCTTTTGGTGAAAGTTAGGGAGGAATAATTTCGCGATTCTACCTTTCTAACATTCCGCACCCAATACGCGGGAGTGGATTTCGCGAATACAAATGAGCGCTTATTTGGTCGGGAGACCGACCGGATATGAAAAGTCAAACTACAGTTGGCCTTAAAGAGTCGAAAAAGAATAAAATTAACAAGGAGGCCCTTGCAAACATCCTTAAAACTTGTGGACTTTGGACCTCACACGCCCATAGGGAATGAGGTTAGATTTACCCCCGTTTATCAGAACCGAACCACTCGTTGATTACTGTGTTATTTCCGTAGAGGCTAAAGATTTTTATAATGATTTGTTTTTACTTCTCAACGACAATCTCTTATCGCTATGTCCTAAATGGCTTCTCGCAATATTTCATAAAACCATACGCCCATGAAGCAACATTCAGTTTAACGCACTGCTCGACCCAATCGTAGATGATTATCCATGCAGCGGGAAATCAACGTTTGGAGGTTGAAAGGAAAGTAGACGACGAGGGCTAATAGCGCAGAGAAAAACTAATCATTACCATCCGAAGGTTGATTTTTTGACATCTCCCCAAACTATCCTTTGTCATCTGCGAACCTCTTCGTACCTTTATAATTCCTAAATCCAACAGGTAATCCTAATTACCTGTTTCTAATATGCCGTCTTTGGCCCACCTCCTAGGTTCTTCCTTCCTAGGATCCTTATCCCTCATCCGTTCATTTTTCATTTTAATCCAGGTATCCAGATATTTTACAAGTAAAATGTGAAACAGGTCATATGAAAAGCTTATAAGAACTTAGTATTACATACAATATAGTATGAACACAGTCCTGTAAAGTCAGAAAATCCTATATGTTATTATCCCTTCTCAAACAAAAGACGTTTTAAATGATTCCCTAAAAGGGGAATTTTTTACGCCAGATGGAAAATGGTTGCAAACTTACACTGGGGATGGAAAATGGCTACATAGAAGGGAACTTTATCGTATAATGTCGTTGATTGGCAAAAAGAAATCACGTCCACTCTTTGTTGACAGCCATGCCCATGGATTTAAGTGTTATAGTAGTAACTAAACTGCCTTGCCTCAATATTTGTCCTATTATTTTCTCTCTTCTTCTTGTAAGTGTAGTTCATAGGCTTAGTTTTGTGTAGTACTTTCTCATTGGTTATTTGGTCTATTCATTTGATTTTGAGCTTACTTCTTTTGCTCCACATTTCCATTGCTTCAAATATTCTTTTCTCCGAGGTTTATATTGTCCAGGTTTCATTTCCGTTTAAAAGTGTGCTCCGTATACATGTCTTGATGGACGTCTTATTTATTTCCAGGATAATATTGTGTAGAAAAAGCAGTTCTTTATTCTGCAAGAATGCCTTCTTTGCCTAGGTAATTCTGCTTATTATCTCCTTCCATCATTCGTGAACTTGCTTCCAAAGAAGCCAAATTATTCCACCTTCCCGATTGGGAAGGGTATTCGAATCTTGCACTAATCGTTTGAGCCTTGAGTTTGTCACTTTCGAGCTTATTGGTGTGTGCCTGGCGAGGAAGCGAGTAATTTTCTTCCGTCATGGTCAATCGACGAGAATACTACTTCCAACCTCGGAGTGATCATTTTCCGTCCGTGAGGCGTCTCGCTGGAATATCACCAGGTTCCTCCAAAGGATTCCATGCCATCACCTCCTCCTTAAAGACATCTCAAAGGGTTTCTTCCTGGCTCCACCATCTCGCGGGTGAACTCTATTATTTCCATCTACTCTTCTTGGTGTCCATATGTGTAGTGGCGGTACAACCTCAGATTTACAATTTCCAATTGGCAAAATAAGATCGAAATTGGAGGGAAAGAATGTGCTTATATGGTCATTTTGACTTCGTGAGATTTTTTAGTCAGCAATCTGTCTTAGAAAATGAAATGTTTTTGGAATACAGCGCCAGGATCTATAAAGAGGATGATTTTTTTAAATTTCGCAGTTTGAATTTTCGATTCAACGCCATTACTCTTGGCGTTAGACTTACTATAACTAGGGGATTGTTACAGTCAAGTGATTTTTTTGTTTATGAAAAGAAAACTCCGTATTTTTTTTGTTGCTGGATATTTTTAATAATGCTGCCATCAATAATATAGACCTCGTTATTGATAATATTTGAGGATCAACTTGTGTAAAATTCACCACATATCCAAACGAATGGGTTCTTTCGTTGTTATTTATTTGGTTATTTATGTTGATGTCTGAATGATTCCCTGGCGTTTGAGTTTGGTTGAATCGACAGTATTTCGAGTACTTGAATGTCAAATTTAAATATGATGAAGGGTAATTTAACGGTTAGGGGGGGTTTTTGATCAACTCCAGGCTTGAACTACCCAGCCTCAAGTTAACTTAAATCCCTTTTCAACTCTGCATAATTACTGACTACTACCATCTATAATTCTACCTAAAAATGTCTATTCTCTCTCTCCATTATACTCTTACATGACTTCCATGTCTAAATATATCTCCTGTCAATTTTCCTCCAAATGCAAGTATATTCTCATCCATCTCTTTCGATGGCTCTTCGGACTACTTCCTTGTTTATTCGCAGAATGAGTGATCCACTACCAGATAAAGGAGGAAGAGCCAGTCGAGATGGTGCTCAGCCACCTTTTTGATCATCGTCCCGAGTTTTCCTCCCGACGATTGGTTTATCTATAAAAAGCACTCCAAACTGTTGCCTGCTAAACTTAATATTTCCGTAGTTCTCGCGGAAGTCAGTGTATCGTAATCAAATGCAACATTTGAACATCTAAAATAAATGGAAATATATTAAGGGAATTTGAAATAATTTCACGGAAAATTACTGTTTTTCCAAATGCATTCATATATAATATATTTTTTTACCCCTAAAGTGAAAAGTTTTGGGGCGATACGGATTCCTAGTTCCTAAGTTTATTTCCTTGATTCTATGTTTTCTTATGCTAAACGAAAGTGCTAACAGAATTTATTTCAACAAAGGTTCCTCGGAAATATTAGCTTGTTTTTTTAAAATTATTCGTTAATCAGAATAGTTTATATTGGCCAGGTGTCGTGTACGAGTATGTACATGATCGTTGAGTGTAAAAAAAATCAAGTCAACAGTTTTAGTTTAAAGATATGTTCGCTAGCTATAATTAAACAAGAAAATATCACTTACGAGGTCTATAAATTAAGTAATGAGACTGATTTATTAATTTTTTTCTATTCAACTGAGTTACAATTGCATATTGTCGCCCTCAAAATAACTTCCTTCTGAAGCTACACAGCGCTGGAGACGGTTCTTCCACTCCTCATAGCAGCACTGGAACTCCGATACTGGAATAACCTTCAGATGGTCGGTTACAGCCGTTTGAATGTTTTCGAATATCCCAAAATGAGTTCCCTTGAGGTGATTTTGAACTTCGGGAAGAGGAAAAAGTCACAAGGACTCAGGTCAGGCGAGTAAGTAGACTGAGGAGCCACAGGAATGTTTTTACTGGCCAAAAACTCGTTCATTAAAATTGCTGTGTGACAAGGAGCACCTTTCCCTCCTGATGTCCTTTTGGTATTGCGAAAGGTTTTTTGGAACCATTTTTGCGCAGATTTTTCTCATCCCCAATTCATTGGCCAAAATCTGATGAACGGTGTTGTGAGTCAAATTCAACACTTCCCCGATCATTCTGACTGTCAACCGACGATCTGAACGCATATGATACCGGATTCTTTCGACATTTTCATCGGTTCTTGAAGGCCTTCCGCTTCATGCTTCATCTTCAATCGACTCTCTTCCTTCTAAAAATGCCTAAAACCACCGAAAAACCTGGGTTCTTGACAAAATACTATCTCCGTAGGCCTGCTGAAGTTTAGCAAGTGTTTCCGTTCCACTGTGCCCGAAGTCTGAAGCAAAACCTGATAGCACACCATTGCTCGAAATTGATGCACCTCATTTTTGGATCAAAATACAAAAAAAACTGTTAAAAAAAATCGCATCGGACAACCAAATGACTCGAGCGAGTTTAAACCCGTACTGAAGACGGATCGCATGTTCCCCTGCCACCCCTCTTAGCCCAGTGCCTCAAGTGTTACCAGATCGAACGCTACGTACCCAGTCTCATTACTTAATTTACAGACCTCGTAATTCTGCGGATTAAGGTGTGATATTTTTTGGCACTCCATAGAGTCCTGATGAAATAGTACAAGTTCACTCAAATAATCCACAAAAGAGGTGCATTAGCATAATAGAGAATTTCGCGAGGCCATTAGCGACTTCACTTTTTGCCGTGGCTTCTTTTCGAGAGAGTTAGTGACGTTATTAAGAGCCATTAAAGGAAAAGCAAAAGCCAAGCTGCAGCACCCATAAATTACTCTTCCCCATAGCGCTTTTTCATGCAAATATTTTACCCGCAGAAAGGTTTTTTTTTCCTTCTTTCCTACATTCATTTTTGGAAAAAAGTCGTCGAAAAGAGGCAAGGAAAAAAAAAATTGCAATTCCCCGTGAGCGTCCTTGAAAACCGAGCGCTCCTGCGTGGGCGCATCGCGTTGGCCCTGTTTACCTTGATATCCTGGCACGAACGGGACCTTGTAAACGGCGTTCAGATCCTTGCTCCTCTCCTGAAGATTTCTCACGTCTCTCGCGGGAGGCCGCTCACCCTTGGGTCGCCCGGCGTTGCCGTCGCCAGGGAAGCAAGACGAGGGTGGCCGCCGCCGAAGTGGATTTGCGAGAGGAATGCAACATATGAGAATTCGACATTGTTCGCGCGTACTTACGGAAGAGAAGACCGAAAAGCACTTCACTCGTCCGAACACCCACATTTCGCCCGGGTTGAAATATCAGATTAGATGGATACGTGAGGGATTCTAGTCTAGGTCTTTCGGTTGTTTCCCCTGGTGAACTGGTTGGTCTGACTGAGTAAATGGGTTTTGTCGTTAGTGGAAAATACCCGGAGCCGAAATCGTCGACTGCGGCGTGACCTCTGGCCGACCGAAATGTATCAGCTCCCATCGAAGCATGAACGCAGCCGACACCTCTTATATGGAGCGATATCTAGATGTGGACGTTCTCGCCAGGGATAAGGCAGACCACTGATTAGCTGGGGCCACACCCCCCTCCCAATTGGCTTGCTATAATCGATGGTGGTATTGTTTCTCAACCCCACCATTCACTGTGCCAGCCTAGCACAGCTCTCTGTCGTAAGGGTTACGCCATCAAGAGTTTCCATATATAATTCATCATTCTCCGTCTTCGAGTGAAAGATGGTGCAGGCTAAGAATCGATAGCAATGACTTATCACCATTTTTGAATCAACCGGATAATTTATGTCCGGGTTAAATGTTCGATTTTGTATCAATTTGAATTGGTGGCGGCGGTGTCACAAAATATATTTAAAGTAACAGGTTATTCTCTGCTATAATTTTTATTATCACTTTACAGGTTAAATATCGCTTAGCTGACCCGCTTTTGTCGAAATGAAACGAAAACCTCGAAGCAGAGAGAATACAGAAATCGAGGTCGGCACCAATATAATATTTTTTTGGGAAAAAATTATGATAATGCATTGGTGGGAAATTCTCCAGAGAAAAAAGAGCTATTGATCGCTGTGTTATGGAAGGGCCAAGGAATCATTTTCACGTCTGTCTTAACGCAGTAACTTGAAATTTTATTAGAATACCGTCGAAAGGATATTTAGCCATTTAATGGCTTATAAAATCGGACTTAAAATGTGGATGCCCTTATTTGGAAAGAATGAGTAATCTAATACGTGGTCGGATGTTTTTTCAATCCTTCGGATCTGTATTAATCGACCAACTTTTGAAATTAGTGCATATGCAGCGTAGAAGTTCTTCTTGTCGTGAGATTATTACCGACTGGCGAAGACTGTATCTTGGGTACCGCTTAACTCAAAGACTGTGCATTCTAAGGGTCATCAAGCTAGAAGAAGCGTATGACTAATTCTGAGCGTTGGTACCCTCTCGAATATTTTTTGCAGCGATTTTCCACCATTTTTTACAACCGGACATTCCACTATCAGCCGGCATTGCAAACTTCCTTTCCCGAGACTTGCCGTAAGTGGGTCATCACTACTGATGCTATAGCTTCTGCGGAGACGTAAGTAGACCTTTTATCAGCACGAATAACTTAGGGTTGACACCAAATGTACGTACGGATGTAGTAAAACAGTTCTGGTATGGAGAAAGAGACTTCTAATCTGTTCCTTCGGGTTTTCAGACCACGCTATGATGACGCTATAAATTCTGTTCTCTTATTTTTTCTTTTCCGTTTTTCGACGGATTATCTTTCGAGGAATGGTAGGGTTTCGCAAGATTTTATAAACAAAATTACACTGCTAATTAAATAGACCTATTTTTTGTATTTTGGTGGATGGCCGTTCACGTGTAGAATTAAATTACTCTCCGACGCCATGTTATATCCGCTTGTTCAAATATCAGTTGTATGGCTGCGCCCCAGCCTTGATTGGTCTTTGAAGCCTAAGCGTAACGTTCTATTCGGTCACACCCATGACATTATTAAAGTGACACTATACCTGTAGGTTTTTCCGTATGGAAAACTGCCTAGTTTGAATTGTTCGTGCCTGCATTTGGAACTCTCCAAGCTGGGGCAGGAACTTGGAAGAGTTTCATATACATTAGACCATTGGCCGCCAAGTAAAGTTTTGAGTTAATGCCAAAATTAAGAACGTATCAGAGGATGTACTATAGGTTAGATAGAGGTTAGAGAGATGGAGGTTTTTGTTATTAACTGTTTAGAGTGCTATTGTGCTTGGGACGTTATGATGGTAGATATGTTTCTTAAATTTATAATTTGTCCCTGTGGATAAAATTGTACCTCAATTCCCATCTTGAACTCTGATTTAAACTTTTCTTTCCAGTTTTAATCCTAGAGGTGTTATAGTTGCATCGACTATCTTCTTCCTACCTTGGGGTAATTTTATCTATCACAATGACTCATTAATTGGTTTGAAAACTATTTTATAACTTGCACTATAATATAGGTTCGTTATTTTTGAAGGTTTCTAGTGTGTTGAATTATTGTATTGCGTTATCATATTGCGCCTCTCTCTTTCTTCCATTAATCTAACTGTGATTTATTTAAGTAGCTAGGATTAAATTACTGGAGACATTATGTCGACAATTTAATGAGTATCTTCGCCTGAAGGTTTTATGGTAACTCTAAGAAAATGTATAGTGACAGTGGGTGGCAAAATTCTAGATATTGTTCTGTGGGGAATAATTGTTCCATTGGGATCATAAATAGATCTTTTCGTATAAATATTCTATCTCCTATTCCACTGCTATTCCAGTAATCAGACATTTGGCCTTCCGATTGATTGAAATATTTGATTTTATTTTCATCAAATATTAAGTGAATGATGAAGATATGACCGGGTTTTCTTGGCAGTCACGTTTCTTTGGCGGATTATTGTTAATTAAAAGGTTCCGCTCATAACTTATCCGACACTCAACTACATTTAAATGAAGAAATAAATAAGATTGTATAAATAATAATGGAATACAATACAATAAGAAGTAATAAGACTGATTATAAGAAATTAGTAGAAAAAATTGGAAGGAAATGGTGGATAGAAAGGGCAAAGAGAGTTTGCCATTAAAGATCCTAATCTTATCCTATCTTAAAGATCCTAAAAATGCATAGGAAAGAGAAATGTAGGGAGACTTAGTAAAGAAGATAGGGCGATTTAACAACCTAAATTGCCTAATGAATGGAACGAAGAAGAAGGCTTACAGGTATATGTTAAATTCCAAGACACTTACGACTGTTTCATGGACGTCGGAGACAACCAACCGACCCGAATATTTGCAGGAAACTGGCTCCAGTAGTGCTTTGTGGGTGGCGTGGCCGTAGGTATCTCCAATTCGGAACCGGTAATGAGCACAGTGACCGGTGTACCTGGACGAAAAAATAATTCATAATTGTTGTGAATTAAAAACAAGTGGAAATTGAAAACCTTGGAAAGCGATATTCATTTTATATTTTAATGCTCTCCTAATAGACAAGAAGGGAGGGCTATGCAGTTTAAAAAATTATTTTCATCAGTTTCATTAATTCCTTCACTAAGGCGGTATTCATAGAAAACATTGAAAAAGTTGAGTGTACACCTTAAAATATCTCGATAGAACCGAAATTCAGGGTCAGGCGCATGTCAGGGAGGCCAATGACAATCGCAAAGGTAAAGCTGAAAATATAGGAATAGAAATGAATAAAATAATTTAAAACAAAAAAAGGTAATCATATTGTTGTATATAATAAATGATAATTTTTATGAGGTTAAAAAACTTTCCCCACTCGCGATTGTATTACTCCTTGAGGTTCCTATCCCATAGTTGTCATATTTTTGTCTTAGCTTCTTGAAAATATTTAAGAGAATTTCTTTAAAGTGGCCCCCCCTTGATTCACACTTTTCCTATTTCGTGTCATCCACAACTACTAATATTTTTTTCGTGATTAAATGAGACACAATGCTTTGTAATACCACATAAATATATTTCTCTCACGAACTAAGTTTCGTTGCAATGCTTCATCCACCTGATGATGTTGCATTGCAACGAAACCTAGGTCAAAAACCAAAATTTCAGGCGTGATGTGATGGAATTTTAACATGTTGAGTGAATGATTATCGCATTTTCCACAAAAATTATATTTATTGCAATTGTCTGGTGATGATGCTGTAGCATCGATACCTAGGTTGCAATACATATAATTTTTGTGGAAAATTACAATAATCATTTACTCAACGAAACCTAGGTCGTAATGCAACTTCATCAGATGTTACATTGCAACGAAACCTAGGTCATGAGAGAAATATATTTATGTGGAATTACAAAGAATTGTGTCTCATTTAATCATGAAGCAGCACCACACCAAGTCACGCCGGAACCTATTTCCAATATTTTTTCTGTGGCATATTAAGAAATATATCGACGGATTCCCCGAATGAAGGTTTTGAACATTATCTCCGGGAACTTGACGAAAATTAATTTATAACTCGTCATATAAGTCCTGAGTGCAGTACAAGCCCATCGAAAAACCATTGGGATGCAATAAGTCACGAGAAAACAAACGTGGCGGGAACTTTGACAATAGGAACACACAACCAAACATCAAACCATCAAAAGTTGGAAGCCATGAATTACATCTCCTAGAATACGATCGATTGATCAGATATAAGTCATAAAGGCGAGGGGTACTGGGACAAGCAATGCAAGATATACAAAAAAACAAAGGAGAGAGAATCGGAATAGGATGCAAGACATTTAGGAGAATTACTTTTGTGAACGAAGCATTAGCAACAAGAAGGTAACTGATGACAGGGATTTTAGGTCAAGGAGAGGAATAGTGATAGCCACGACACGGAACGTAGTTTTATAAAGGTCGATAACCTGGTGTAATAGGATGACCGCATAAGATGAACATAGAAGGCTTCCGTTATGTGGGTGTGGAGAAAGGTGAAGAAAATAAACTGAGCGAGGAGAAAGACAAGCGACTAGGTAGGTTGGTAATGTAAGGGAAGGGAGAAATCATAAGATGGCAGGAAAAGTGGATGGAGAGATAAATTAAACCCCCGGCGATTTCTGTAAAATTTTAGATAGGTCAATTAGTCTGGTAAGAAGAATAAGCCTTTTAGATGTCATGGGGAAGTGCAGATAATTTACAAGGCTAAATAGTGATTATTATTTGGATTTGGAATTTAATTATGATGTGAAGAACTTAAGAAATACCATGTTGTATTACTCTTCAAGGTTCATCGCAAAGTCTGATACTGAAAGGTGGTCTATAAGTGGTGTAATAATGGTATTAAATGAATATATTAATTTATTATTAGATTATGCGATCAGTCTAAAAATACATAACATTAATATTATTAGATAAACAAACAGTTGAGGTCAAATGAATGTCCATTGTGCACTATCAGAATCTTTAGGCATAATCATTTGTTAAAATGATTAAGGAGAGATTTATCATGTATTCTCCCTTGCAAATGATTTGACTTCATATGATTGTCGCTGGATACCACGGGCGTCTAGCATTCCACTCTACCGTGCAGCACACTCGCACCAGTCCCGTAGTTGGCAGCAGCCATTTGCATTAATCTGAGTATGGTGAAGATTTTAGAAGTTATAAATGTAGTGAATTCCCGTTGCCTTTGTAGGAGGGTAGCTGAGGAATGGATGCTTCCTAGTCTACATTTCGTCTATCCTTCCTACCATTCCTCCTACCCTTTATTCCTATTCCTTTCATCTTTAGGCTCTACATGCGATGGAACTCTATCGGTGGCATTGTTCCCTCTAGTAAAACTATAGAGGTCGGGCGTCAAGTTGATCATACGGAATTTTTCAGGTTTGTGGGCCCCTTTCTTTTCTGGTTTAGGGACGATTACATAATTCTTGAGCTCCATCGATACTTCGTTTTAAAAAGTTATCGTATATCAGGCGAAAGAGCGCATTCTAAGTCTGTTAGCCAGTATTTATTAAAAAAACAATTCTGATAGTGTTTCGTCAATCCATGGTGCCTTATTTGGCTGTAGATTCTTCAGTGCAGAAAAATATATTTCCCGAGTATGAGGGTTACTTTTTTGTTGCCACCGACAGCGTCATTGTCTTTCTAGTCTTCTGCCCTATACATATATCCTCGTAATGTTTCCTTAGATATTATTTCCATCTATTCGCTTTATCTTTTTCTTCAATAAGAATTTCCCGATTCCCGTCGCGGATAGCGTTTACATTTGCTCCAAGCTCATTGAAGTGACCTCTCACGGTTTTGTATTTACCTTCAAATTCACATTTTGTGAGGAGGTTATGTTGTACTTCTTCGCACAGATATTTCACCCAGTCTTCACTAGCTTATCCTTGCCTTTCAGCTGTTTTAATTTCTTATTCTTTTGAAAGAGTTTCTCCCTTCCTCGGTTATGGATTTTTTTACAATTTTCTTCTCTCTTCAATCAGTTTTAGTATTTCGTTTGTTTTGTGATTACACACAATTACTTCGGCTTGTATGTTTTTCCTCTGTTCTTTCTCTATTCCTCTCTTGAGAAGTTTTCATCTTTCTTCTATTGATTCTAAAGTGCTACGATTTTCCATTTCCTCATCCAGTGCCTTTTGAAATTCTCCTTTGTGTTCTGTTCCTTCAAGTTACATAGATCCAATTGCTTCTTCAGATTTTTTTCTGATTTTCTGAATTTAATTTCACACTACATGGATACTAAATTGTGATTAATGTTGATATCAGCTTCTGGATTGCTTTTGCATTCTTTTATTTGATTTCTAAACCGTTGCTTTACGATGGTGTCTTTAAATTTATTTCTTCTTACATTTCTGCCATCTTCTACAGTATCTCCCACGTGAATGATTAAAAAAAAGAAATTTTCACACCTAAATTTTGTTCTTCGAAGAGCTACAATAACCTTTCACCTCCTTCATTTCATTTCCCTATACCATACTTTCCTACTGTTTTTCCTTCGTGGCCTTCTTGCGCTCCAGTCTCCAAGGACGATTAAATTTAATTCTTCCTCCATTCCTAGATTTATCGCATTCTGTTAGTATTAAAATAATTATGCCAAAATATAAGAGCAATGCGATTATTGCCCAAAGAATTTTTCGCTTTCATTTTTCTCTTTAAAAAGAAGCTTTGTTAATGCATCCCCTTTAATAAAGGTTGTTCAGGAAAAGAGGTTGCTGTTGAGTCTCATTCTTTCGATGGACATTTGGCTAATAACGAGGGAGAACAAATTTTTAATTCGCAGAACTAAAAAGTGATTCAACATTACAAACGCTAATGCAGGATAGAGGATATATTAGTACCGAGCCAACAATACAGGTCGCATAGCAACCACTGGTTAATTTCTCTGCAGCCAAAAATATTTTTCTTGCAAATATTAAACTATTTGGTTAAATTAACTTTTATTACTTTAATTAAAATTGATTACATTTGTAGACCTCATTAGGCAACACTACTGCATGCTAAAAAGCTCATTGGTAATTTATTCCGCGTTCGCAAATGATAGGATTACATTAAGATGCTTTCATGCGTGTTGAGTTTGGGGAGCAATGAATGCAGGGGGATAGTTTCGGCTGGCTAGAGATTCAATCGTGTTCTCACTCACCCTGGCAGGAAGTGAGGCTCCGGCGTGAGGTCGTTTATGTCTCGGGGATCCATTTCCCTGTTGAGATCTCTCCTCGTTTCCGATCAGCTGGCTCGCTGCGATAGGCCTCTAGAGCGTTCAACAGGTGGGCAGTGGGGCTTTGATCCAGCTGGGGATCTGCTATGGAGGGTGTTTCAGGTGCGGGCTGTCGGTGGAGAAGGCTCCTCGTTTAAATGTCTATTGGGGGAAGTGGAGATGCTGGTGTCGCTGGGCTTGGAGAGTGTGCGGGCTGTGGTAGGGATCGTCTTTTCCAACCTCTTCCGTCGGCGTCGGAGGGCCTTCTGAGTTTCCATGGCGTTTCCACTGTTGGGTTCATTGTTGCTAACTATGCTGCCTTTCCCATACCCGTCCCGAGGAGTCTCCCCAATTGTTGTCGCCATTAGTCGCTCAATATACCGGGAATATTTTTCGTGAATAGAAAAAAAACTCCGGTTCATACCCTCTGAAGTAGCTTTAGTAGCCTGTTGGGTTAATTTACGTACATTCTTCGAATTCATTTATTTTCTTCGAATTATCTTAGGATTCCCTTACACTCCGTATTTTTTTTCTAAATTTACCCTCGTTTCATTTCCCAAGAAGTAAGCTCTCGTAGAGCAGTGCAATATCATTCAAAGGTTCTTCTTCCTTATCCCCTTATCCAGTATCAAAGTTAACGAGGGAGAATCAAGTAGCATCCTTCATAGCATTCTTTCATCAGTACTTTAATATGAAGATTGGTTGACTGTAGCCCTCCATCCTTTCCTATCTAGTGCTAATTATCTTACCACTTGATAGTTAATTCTAACGCCTCTTACAATTCACCCTAGATTGAAGAATTAAAATTGGTACACAACGAGCTTTTTTTATTTCTCGTGAGAGGAGAATACTTCAATCCTTTCTGAAATACGTAGTGCGACCAATGCCAACACTTTGTTTATTTCCTTCCAAAAATTTGTTTACAAAATATTCTGAGGTGCTAAAAGGTGTTACTCTGTGTCCAGGCGTCTTCGAAATGTAACTGCTGTACGCATTTTGACTTAAGAGAGAAAAAAAAAAGAAAATCGCCCAGCAAGAGGGATTCGCAGCCATAAATCGGCTCTTATGTCGTTGGTGAATAATAAAACTCCTTTGAATGCAAACGGCCCGCTGAAACGTTCCGGATAAATGGCCTGTTTATTGCTTGCTAATAGCTAGTAATAAAGTACAGCTGTGTGGTTTCGATAACAGTTATCCAATAGCCAAAATTATAAGTTCGGTTTTTCTTCACTTCAATGGCGTGTGAAGTCTGCTGAAAAAAACGGGCATTTTTTGTTCAGTAAAGCTGTGTGTTAGATTATGATAGTGTTAAATTTTGTACTGGTTAATGTTGCATTAAATTATACGTGGTATTCTAACACTCATATTTAATTACAAAAGTCGGCGTAATTTTTTTCTTAAGTGTCGTAGCGACGGGTCATCATTTACCTCCTTCTCATTTGGAGCCTGAAATATTTTAACTTCTCCGAGTGGATTATGGGAAAGCCATAACTTATATAAATTTTTATTCCTTTTCAAAGATTTTTTCCTAAGATGGATGAAACGTAGAAGGGTAGATACAATTGTTTATTATATACGCACACATGTTATTAATATTTTTGTTTGAATACACTGTAATCTAATACTCTCGTAAAAATTACGTTATATTTGTTCTTTTGGACAACCCCAGGTTGATTCTCTCTGAGTAAATTCATCCTGTATGTAATTATAACCCGATTATCTTGATCTTCATTTCCACGTCACCCTGAAAATATGTAATCCTGAAGAATGGAGGTAAACAGAGGAGATAATCTTCGCTCCACCGTTTTTTATTGTTCGAATTTCTTGTTGTATTAATAGACTTGTACGACCGATATAGTCCGTTTATCACAAAGACAATCGTGAAAAGTTTATTAGGTCGAGAAAACATTTGTGTATATATATTCAGTATGTTGGAACAAATATCTCGGATAACTTTTAAGATCGAACTGTTACAGCTCTACTACTATCAAAATACTACACGAGTTCTGAGGATTTTTAAAATTAAGTGTTGGAGACGATTTTTAAAAAGTGAAAAATCCCTATAATTTTACGAAAATTCCAAAGTCCGCGAATACCAAGATAGCTCGACATTTGCTTCGTGTGAGATCTTCGATATATCGAGATAAAAAATGTCGAGCCTAGAATATTAGGAATCTAGGTTCGAACTATACACGAGCTTTATGACAAAATGGGATATTTTCTCAGGCAATTCGGGAATCGCAGTATTTGTAAGGTCGAATTGTAGACGAGCGCACATGTTCGACAACCACGAAAGCTATTTTTTTTTTTTTAAACTCGTCCGATCATCCTTTGAAAGATCTCCGTCTGTAACCTTCACGTGTGTATAAACGCGCCGTCCGGATCGTGACCCCGGCTTATGACCTTAAGGATTGGAAGTCCTCCCTCAGGAATTCGGTGCCTAAAAAAGCAAGGGAAAATCGTGATGTGAAAAAAATGGCAGGGCGGAAAAAAAAACATGTCGGGTCACCATATAGGTCATAGGTGCTCGTTTGTTAGTAGGCTCAAGTGTCTTGCGCGTGCTTACGTGCTCTGGTGTCCGTTTGCGTGTGTGTGTGTTAGTTTGTGTGCCACCGGACGGTCTTCCCTTTGGATCCTCTCGTCCCGGGTGGGAGGAGGGATTTTAAAAGAGAATTTCCTACCGCGATCGAAAAGAACACCACGCTGGCACGTTGGCCCAAATACCTGCTTGACTCTCATTCATCCATCCATTCCATTTCACTCGCCCGACCTCCATTTGCCGCCCGCCACCTTTCCCCTTTCCACATCTCCGTCATCACTTCTCGGCCGCCCACCCCCCCCCCCCCCCCACCACCCCCCCCCCCCCCCCCCCCCCCCCCCCCCCCCCCCCCCCCCCCTCACACGTTCCGCCCCGCCCCC